>JAOXNJ010119897.1:0-21523 GCA_028566655.1 Metis holothuriae
ACTCTCACATGAACCTATACTCTCCGTTACATAATATGTCGTTCCATCTACTAATGCCGTGCTGCTACTTATTACACTCGTTAAGCCTGAATCTGAATACCAGGTTATCGTGCCTCCATTTCCTGTTACTACTAAATCCCCTATCGTCGCATTGTCATTGCTACAGAATGACTGTGGACTTGTTGCTGTTGGTGCAAGTGGAGATGGATTAACTTCTGCTTCTATTATAGCCGCTAAACTCTCACAAGTGCCATCATTTTGAGTTACATAATATGTAGTCCCGTTTACTAAAGCTGTGCTCGTGGTTATTGTAGTGGTTAACCCTGAATCCGAATACCATGCTAAAGTCTCTGTTGTTCCTGTAACAACTAAATCTCCTATCGTTGCATTGTCATTGCTACAGAATGACTGTGGACTTGTTGCTGTTGGTGTTACAGGGGTTGGCGGTTGGGTATTAATTGTAAAATCTAAAGTACTTGTACACGTATTATCACTTACTTTTCTAACAGTAATAGTATAATTTCCTGGGGATAGTAAACTAAATGAAGGACTAGACTGATAATTTGATGCATCTATGCTATACTCAAAATTAGCGCCTGTAGGTTGTGTTACGATTATTGAACCAGTTCCAACTGCACAAGTAGGCTGTGTTTCATTTAAAAGAATATTGTCTGGGCTAATTTGAAATAAAGTAAAATAATCTTCATCAGAAAAACTACTAATAGTAATTTCTCCGTTATTATCTAAACGACCTACCTCAATAATATCAGCACTAAAATCACTATCAGTTGATTTCTTTACAACAACCCAATTAGAATCAAAACCATCAAACTTTAGATTAATATCTTGTGAAAAGTTAGTAATATCTATTTTCCATTCTCTTGCAACCCTATTACAATAGGAAGAAGGTATTTCATTAGTTGTAATTGTAGTCTCTTGCCCATCATTTGCTATTGCAATGAAGGATAAGTCAGAAGCAAAATTGGTAGTTCTATTTAAGGATATATTTGAAGATATAAAATCAGTATCTATACTTGCAGTAAGTATTGTAGCAGGATTAACTGATTTTGATACTTTTTGATTTAATAAAGTATTATCATCTCTCCCAATTCCGAAAATATCATTTTCAAAACCATCTGAATCATTAACCCAGTACTCTGTTGTACCATCTGATGCTAAATAATCATTTGCAACTGATTGATCTAATGAAACACCATACTTTATAGCTAAATAAGATTGTATTTTTCTAAAATCTGTTGTTCCATCTACAATATTATAATTGGTGACCATTAATTCGGAATATTCTCCAGTAAAAGGGCTACCTCCTCCAACTCTCGATCCTATTTTTGGAGTTTGAGAATTTTCAGTATTTAATAGAGCATTATTACCAAGTCCAGTTGAATTGATTGTTTCAGATAAGTTGATTGGAATTTGTTTACCATTTACGAAAGTTGTGTGTCCTAAAGGAGCAAATGTTCCATCATATGTGATATATCCAACAAAAGGCTCATTAATTGGACTATCAAATGAGAAAACTGCTCTATAATTATTGGTTCTTATTCTTATTTTTTCAGTACTAGCTTCTAAAGAATAACGTCCACGATTTGCAGAACTTCTTCCATGACCAAAGAAAGCTAAATCAGTATTATCTTTTGGATCAATAACAAAAAAATAGGTTCTAGGATTATTTAAAAAGGGAAGTCCAGTATCTGAATCATTGTCTCTTTCTAACTTACCACCTAAATCATTTTCATCAGATATGGAAGGATTAAAGTTAATTCCTAAACTATCTAACTGTACTGGAGCATTTAGAGGGACAAAATCATCTCCAAAATTAGATTGTTCATCCCAATTTGAAACATTTGAAGAATTTGTTCCCAAAACAATATTATCATCTGCTTTGTACCATAAATCTATATAACAAACATCTCCTGGTCTGTAGGTAAAAGGAAAAGGAGTATCTATTGTAAATGGAAAATCTTTGGAACAACTATTATCTGAATCATTTTGAACTGTTAAAGTATAATTCCCAGGACTAAGACCTGAAAAAACAGGTGAAGTTTGAGTAATAGAACCTGGATTAAGAGTATAAATCACATCCTCGTTCTCTGGATCAACTTCTATGGTTCCAGTTCCAGTTAGACAATCTGGTTGAGATGTTTGTATAAACAAGTCTTTAGGTAATTTTTGGAATAAAGTAAAGAAATCCCCATCATTAAGATTTCTTATTCTAATTTCTCCGTTTGAATCCAGCCTTCCAATTTCTTGTATTTCTGAACCAAAGTCATCGTCTGTGGATCTTATTAATGCCCAATTTGAATTATATCCATCAAACTTTAGACTAATACTATCTGCAAAATTGGTTATATCAAATTTCCATTCTCTTTCAATTCTACTACAATAAAGACCAGATGAGTTGTCAAATTCAGAAGTAGTTGAACTAAATGGAGAGGCTCCATTATTGGCGATCATTACAAAGGATAAATTATTAGGGAAAGTTGTAGTTCTGGTTGGGGATATATTTGATGTAGTAAATATTGAATCTATCGTAGCTGAGAGTATGACATTAGAATTGACTGATTTAGAAATTTTTTGATTTAATAGAGTTTCATCATCTCTACCAATACCAAAAATATCATTTTCAAAACCATCTCCATCGTTAGTCCAGTATTCTGTGACTCCATCGGAAGCCAAATAATCATTCCCAACGGTTTGATCTAAGGTAATTCCATATTTTGTAGCCAAATAAGAAAAAACTTTTCTTGAGTCAACTGTTCCTATACCAACATCTGTATTGGCTATTGCGATTTCAGAATATTGACCATCAAATATATTACTAGCGCCAGGTCTTCCTATCCTTGGAGATTCAATATTATTAGTATTTAACGAAGTAGATGAAGATGTATTTACCCCACCTGATTTTGGAATTTCTGTTCCATCAACTACAAGTTTTATACCTGAAGAAAGATCAACTCCGTCATAAGTCAAAGAAGCTATATAAGGTCTTGTAATTGGAGAGGGAAAGTCGTAAAAGGAGTTTAGGGTATGTGTTCTTAGTTTAATATCATCTTGTGCTGATGTGATTTGAAATTTTTGAGTGGCAACATTATTTGATCTTCTACCATGTATAAAAATTGTATAATCTGTATTAGTGTGAGGATTAACTACAAAAAAATAGGTTCTAGGATCATTTCCAGATGGAAGTCCAGTGTTATTATCTATCGTTCTTTCAAAACCATCATTTCCAGAAAAAGAAGGATTAAAATTTATTCCCAAGCTGTCTATTTGAGGACCATTGGTGGATGAAAGGGATACAAACTGACCCCCTACATTAGACTGTTCATCCCAGCTTGATACATTATTCCCAGTCCCAAGAGTAACATTGAAATCAGCTTTGTACCACAAATCAAAATACGCTACATCTCCAGGTCTAAAATCACAAACAGGCGGGCTATTTATTGTTATAGAATTATCCGTATATATACAAGTATTATTGTCATTGTTTACAATGGTCAGAGAATACATTCCCTCTGCCAGTCCAGAAAACAAACCTGTAGTATTTGAAACACCATCTAAGGTATATGTAAAATCAGAAGTTGCGTTCGAAACATTTACAGATCCGGTAGAAACAAAACAAGTTGGCTGAGCTATGTCTAAGATTGGGTCATCAAAAGCTTTTTGGAATAAGGTAAAGTAGTCCCCATCATTTAGTGAAGCAACTGTTATCTGCCCCTGCTGGTCTAATCTTCCAACTTCAGTGATCCCTGAACTAAAATCAGAATTTAAAGATTTTTTAACAAGAACCCAATTTGAATTATAACCATCAAATTGTAAATTTAAATCTTGATTAAAATTTGTTAGATCAACTCTCCACTCTCTTTGTAGTCTATTACAAAACAGCCCTGAAGTATTATCAATTTCTGTTGTAATATTGACAATACCACCTCCATTATTAGCAAACATTGCAAAGGAAAGGTCAGAATTAAATTCTGTTGTTCTTGAAAAAACAATATTTGAAGAAATAAAATCAGTATCTATACTTGTAGTAAGTATATCCTGATTTACTGATTTTGATATTTTTTGGTTTAACGAAGAAATACTATCCCTTCCAATACCAAAAATATCATTTTGGAAACCATCGCCATTATTGGTCCAAAATTCAGTAACACCATCAGATGCGATATAATTTTGACTAGAAGTTTGATCTAAAGATATCCCATATTTTATTGATAAATATGAATTAATTTTTATAAAATCATCTGTTCCTTCAGATATATTTTTTCTTGAAATGGCAATTTCCGCATACTTTCCATCGTATAAATCAAGAGAATTATAATCTCTTCCAACTCTAGGGTTGGCAGTAGTTCTGAATGTTGTATTTAATTGAGGATCCCCAACTCCAGAATTAACTCTATTGGATAATTCTATACCATTTAAATACGCCTTTAGTCCAGATCCTATTGTGGAGCCATCGTATTGTAGAGAAATTATAAAGGGTTCATTAACCTGAGAATCAAAATTGAATGTAGAAGAATAATCCTCGATATTTAGTTCAACTTGTGATTCAGAAGCTAAAACTTGAAAAGTTTCTAAAGATACCATTAGGTTATTCCCATTTGTAAATATTGTACGGATATTATTGTCTAATGGATCTATTACAAAATAATAAGTTCTTGCTTCATTTCCAGAAGATAAGCCAGTTGATGGATCATTTGTTCTTGAAAAACCTTCACCATTAGAAATTGAGGGATTGAAGTTTATCCCTAAACTATCTATAAGAGGAGAAGATCCTATAGGTTTTAATTCTGAACCAAAACTTGAAACTTCATCCCACTCTGTAACATCATTTCCCGTTCCTAAAGTAAGTTGATTATCTGCAGCATACCATAAATCTACATCACAAACACCACCAGGCCTAAAGTTTAGACCTATATCCCCATTGAAAATTAAGCCAGAAGATATCATCGATTGCCTTTCATTAAATGCCTCACAATACCTAAGTCCAGAAACACCAATTTCAGAAGCTACAATCGGAAAACTTGTATTAGACTCCCATCCTATCAAAGTTTTATCATAATTTTCAATGCTTAGAGAAGTACCATTTAACATACTTAATAAATCTTCTGCACCGCTAAGATTCCAATCTCCTAAATCTTGATTAAAATTTTTTGCGCTTGAAAACATTGAACTGTAATCGGAAACTGTTTGCATACTGCTACTAGAGGCTGTTTCCCATTGAGCCATTGGTTGGTTATAACTAATAGCCAGTCTAAACATTCTTTCCATATTAATTGGAGAAGTAGTGTATTCACCGATATTCCAATTTAGTGGAGCAGAGAATTCAGTAATAGCTTGTCCGTTGTTATACGCTTCTGCATCTTCAAACATTACAGAAAAATCCTTTACTCTACCAACATTCCAATTTGAAATATCTTGATTGAATTCACGAGCTCTAGCAAACATTTGAGACATACTTTCAACATACTCTAATGTACTTGGAGTAGAGGAGTTTTGCCAACCTGCTAATGGTTGATTAAATTCAGTAGCAGACTGAAACATCTCTTGCATTTTAATAGGTTCAGAACCAGTGTTTTCTGAGATATTCCAATTTTGAATATTAGGATTTCCCCCATTATTAAAAGTAAATGCAGCTCTAAACATTGACTGAAAATCTATAACCCGTCCAACATCCCAAGAGGACAAATCTTGGTTAAACTTCTCTGCCCCTGCAAAAGTATTATTGAGCGAATTAACATAAGCCATTGTACTTCCATTTTGCCCTTCCCATTGAGATAATGGTTGATTAAAATTTTCATTCCTTCTAAACATAGAATTCATGGTTATTCTATCATTAGCTGTGTCAATATTTTGTCCAATATTCCAAATTATTGGAGAGGTAGAATTATTTGCAACTTCTCCGTTATTAAAAGTTGACGCTCCATTAAACATTGAACTAAAATTTATTACCCTTCCAACATCCCAACCAGAAACACTCTGATTAAAAGCTGATTCAGCAAACATAGAAGCCATATTTACAACATCTTTAAGGGAACTATTTGTAGCACTTTCCCATTGAGTTAAGGCTTGATTAAAAGAAAAAGCACCATTAAACAATGCATTCATAAATATACTTTGACCACCTGTAAACTCACCAATATTCCATGTTAAAGGATTATCACCCAAAACAGGAGAACTTCCATTATTAAATGATGTAGCTAATCTAAAAAGCGATGAAAAATCAGTAACATTTCCAACATTCCAAGTATTTAAATCTTGATTGAACAATTCAGCACCTTCAAACAAAGACCTTATTGAATTTACATTCACCATTGAACTAAATGGTGAATTCTCCCATTGTGATAATGGTTGATTAAATGATTTATTATTGTTAAACATCCCCCTCATTGTTATTATAGGAGAAGAAATATTTTGTCCAATATTCCAATTTAATGAGGCGGTTGAGCTTCCAGAAACCTGACCGTTATTAAAATCGGAGTTTCTAAACATTTGGGTAAAATTTATTACTCTTCCTACATCCCAATCTGATAAATTCTGATTGAATCCAGAGGATCCACTAAACATTGAAGACATATTTGTAACATACGCTAATGTACTATTTGAGGATGTTTCCCACTGAGAAAGTGGTTGATTATACCAAGTCGTGCCCGTAAACATTCCAGACATATTTACATCATTAGGTTGATTGCTCTCACTAATATTCCAAGCAATTGGATTATCGGTAAATAGGCTATCGCTTCCATTATTAAAAATAAGTGCTTTTCGAAACATTCCACTGAAGTCTGTAACATTTCCTACATTCCATGAACTTAAATCTTGATTGAATAAAGAAGCTTCATTGAACATGTTCCTAAGAGTTGTAACATCTCCGATTGAACTATCAACACCATTTTCCCACTGAGAAAGTGGTTGATTAAATGCAGTATTTAAACTAAACATTTGACTCATGCTAATTGTAGCTCCGGATGTGTTTTGTCCAATATTCCAATTTAATGGAGAACCATTCAAACCAGGATCTTCACCATTATTAAAAGAAGATGTTGCAAACATTCTTGCAAAACTTGTAACTCTTCCAATATCCCATTCTGAAATATCACGATTAAATCCTGAATTTCTAAACATTTCTGACATATCAGTTACATACTCTAATGTAGGAGTGCCTGAAACACTCTGCCACTGAGATAAATCTTGATTAAAAGCTTCTGCTCCTGCAAACATAGAGTTCATGGTTATATTATCTGTTCCAGTGTTACCTGATATGTCCCAAGTTAAAGAAGAAGTAGAATTTCCTGAGGACTCTCCATTATTAAAGGATGATGCATTTTCGAACATACTCAAAAAATTTGTAGAGTTAGAAACATTCCAAGAATTCAAGTTTTGATTAAAATCAGAAACATCTCTAAACATATCTCTAAAAGAAGTTACATTATCGACCTGCCAATTAGATATATCAGGATCATTAATATTTGTTCCATAGAATACAGAAGTCAAATCATTAACATTCAAAAGTGCAGCTCCCCAGTTCCAATTTCCTTGACTTGAATTATAGATGTTTTCTGCTTGAAAGAACATTCTTTCCAAAGAAGAATTAGCAATAAATGTTGGCACATCTGGAGCTAGCATCTGAACATTTGAAGAATTTTGAAAATCAATTTCATTAAATACATTCCCTCCCCAAAAATCTATCGACTGTATATCCTCTGACCGCATTCTCAACCTCAGAAAATCACCAGGATTTTGCGGCTCTATAATAACTGAAACTGTTTGTCCAGGACTTGCAGTTGTAATTGTGCAGTTTCCTGCTGGACATGGTGTTGGGACACCTCCGTAGGAAGTATAGACATTTACATCATTAGTTTGAACTGTAAAATTCACTTCAGAGGATGCATCAGAAACCCAAGTCGTTTCAAAACAATCCCCTGCATTTGAACACTGCCCAAATGTTTGGTTTGACAATATAAAAAGAAAACCTATAAAAAATGTGAATTTAATAAACCTATACATTTTTGAATTTTATTTATAAAACAATATACTTTTTATTACAATTAACATAACATATAAATGTTAATTGAAGATTATTTACTAATGAACAGAGCAAACAATCCTAATATAATTAAAATCAATAAATATACAAGATTTAATCTTTTTTAGTTTTAAAAAATCTAATAAAACTTGTTTAAGAACTATTTTATAAAGTTCAATAATTTAGAATAAAGTATCTTAGTAGGCAAACCTACTACATTATAGTAACTGCCCTCTAATTTTTCAACCCCAATCATACCAATCCATTCTTGGACGCCATAACCACCAGCTTTATCAAACGGGGTATAATTATCTATATAAAAATTAATTTCTTCGTTTGAAAGTTCTTTGAATTTTACTTTAGTGATAGAATGGAATGTAATGAGTTTTAAATTATTTTTTAAACAGCAAGAAGTAATTACCTCATGTGTTTTGCCTGATAGATTTTTCAACATCTGAAAAGCTTCTTTTTTATCATTTGGTTTCCCTAACGCCTTGCCCCTAAACCAAACAATTGTATCTGAAGTTAAAAGTATTTCATTGTCTTTTATTTCAGAAAAATCAAATGCTTCAGCTTTTTTTTGGGCTAAAAAATCTGATATTTCTTCTCTATGTAATTCTTTTGGATAATCTTCATTTACTTCTCTTTTTTCAATTCTAAAAGGAATTTCAAGTTGCTCTAAAAGCTCTTTTCTTCTAGGAGATCCAGAAGCAAGAATCAGTAATTTGTTTTTAAAAAAAGGATTCATTTCAAAAAAGTAAACATTTTAAAATTCAAATTTATTATTCTAAATATAGCAATCAAATTCTTTTGCCATTAAGAAATAAAAATCTGCATTACAATAACCTTTTATCATTCAATGATTGATTATATAATTAACCGAATCTAATTTTTTTTTAAAATTAAATCCTATTTTTACTTCTAGAATTTATAATCTATTTTTAATTGATGACTGAAAAGGAACTTCTTTATTGTTTATCTCTAAAATTCACGAAGGGTATCGGTGATATTTTAGCTAAAAAGATTTACAAAAAATTTGATGGTTCATTCACAAAAGCTTTTGAAAATATAAAAGAAATAAATAATGTTGAAGGAATTTCTAAAGATAAATCAAAAATAATTTTTAACAATGAAAGCCTTTCATTAGCTGAAAAAGAAATAGAAAAATGTGAAAAAGAAGGGATTGAAATACTGCCTTTTTATTCTGATAAATACCCAAAACTTCTTTTGGAATGTTTAGACTGCCCAATTGTTCTATTTCAGAAAGGAAATATTGATTATTCAAAACCTATGGTAAGTATCGTAGGCACAAGAAATAACACTTCCTATGGGGAAAAATTTTCAGAGGAATTCATTCAAGAAATCTCTAAATATGGCCCAACGATTGTTAGTGGATTGGCTTATGGAACAGATATCCATGCTCATAGGTTGGCTTTGAAGAACAACCTTTCTAACATTGCAGTTTTAGGGCATGGACTAGATATGATTTATCCTCCAGAGCATGAAAAAGAATCTAATAAAATGATTCAAAATGAAGGAGGCTTAATAACGGAATACCTTTCTCACATCAGACCAACAAAAGAAAATTTTCCTAAAAGAAATCGAATTATTGCAGGACTTTCAATGGTCACTATAATTATGGAGTCTCCTTTGAAAGGAGGAACTATGGGCACTGCAAAATTTGCCAACAACTACAACCGAGAAGTTTTTGCACTTCCAGGAAGAGTTACTGACCCTCAAAGCTTTGGGGCAAACTGGCTTATTAAAAATCATCAGGCTCATATTTTAACTTCTCCTAAAGATGTAATTGATGTTTTAGGCTTCAATTCTTCTTCAAAAGAAAGTAAGAATAACCAAAAATTGATTAACTTTCCAAACAAAGAACAACTATCAGAAAAACAAAAGATGATCTTAGAAATTATTGAAACAAATCCTCAAATTCATATCGACAAACTTTCAAAAACTTCTAAAGTCCCTGCTTTCAAAATGTCTTCTGAACTTTTGGCACTTGAAATGCAAGGTCTAATTGAAACTTTACCGGGTAAAAATTTTAGAACAACTTATTAAAAATTAAAATTACAAATTATGTCAAATCCTATTTTAGAAACTGTAATTCAAAGATTCTTATCGGAGGTTAGCAACCGTAATGGTCATGAAAAAGAGTTCATGCAGGCCGTTCATGAAGTAGCTGAAACTGTAATACCATTCATTGCAGAAAACCCAAAATATTCTGGAAAACACTTACTGTTAAGAATGGTTGAACCCGAAAGAGCTATTTCTTTTAGGGTTGCTTGGGTAAATGACAAAGGAGAGGTTCAAGTGAACAGAGGTTACAGAATTCAGATGAGCTCTACAATTGGGCCTTACAAAGGAGGACTTCGATTCCACCCTTCTGTAAACATGAGTATCCTAAAGTTTTTAGCTTTTGAACAAGTATTTAAAAATAGTTTAACTACACTTCCACTTGGTGGAGCAAAGGGAGGATCTGATTTTAATCCTAAAGGAAAATCAGACGGTGAAGTCATGAGGTTTTGTCAAAGTTTTATGAATGAACTTTTCCGACACATTGGACATTATTCAGACATTCCTGCTGGAGACATTGGGGTTGGAGCAAGAGAAATCGGATATCTTTTTGGACAGTATAAAAAACTAAACAATGAATTTACTGGAGTACTTACTGGAAAAGATTTGGATTGGGGCGGTTCTCAAATTAGACCCGAAGCAACAGGTTATGGAACGGTTTATTTTATTGAAACAATGCTAAAAACAAAAGGAGAGTCGCTGGAAGGCAAAAAGGTTTCCATATCTGGATCAGGAAATGTGGCACAGTTTGCAGCAGAAAAAGCCATACAAATGGGAGCAAAAGTGATTACACTTTCAGATTCAAAAGGAGCTATATACGACCCAGATGGAATTGATGAGGAAAAGTTAAAATATGTGATGCAAATCAAAAATATTGAAAGAAAAAGAATCAGTGAATACGCCAAACAATATCCAAATGCTGATTACATGGAAGGCAAAAGACCTTGGCATATCCCAACTGACATAGCTATTCCTTGTGCTACTCAAAATGAATTAGAACTAAAAGATTGTAAGGATTTGGTTGCAAACGGAGTGGTTTGTGTAGGTGAAGGAGCAAATATGCCTTGTACACCAGAAGCCATTGAACTTTTACATAATGAAAAGATTTTATTCTCTCCTGGAAAAGCTTCTAATGCTGGTGGAGTAGCAGTTTCTGGATTGGAAATGTCTCAAAACTCTCAAAGATTTAATTGGACAAGAGAGGAAGTAGATTCAAAACTAAAAGAAATCATGAACTCCATTCATTCAAAATGTGAAAAGTACGGAACAGAAAAGGACGGTTACATCAATTATGTAAAAGGAGCAAATATTGCTGGATTTGTAAAAGTAGCTGACGCTATGTTAGATCAAGGGGTGGTTTAGAAAAGTTTTATTCCACATTCTTTTGTGTTTTTGTTTACTAAATTGTCTAATTGTGATTTTAGAAATTAACAATGTTTAAACTTAAATCGCTTTCAAAAAATCTTTTCAGTATTTTTAGGAAGTATCCTTTATTACTTTTATGCTCATTTATTTGTGCTATTTCATTCATTTTAATGAATGAATACGATTTTTGGCGTTACAGCTCTAGAGATGATAGTATTTACTATAATTTTTACCATCTTTTTGGCAAGATTGGTTGGATAGCAGCTTTAGGGAATTCACTTATTTTTGCGGCAATAATGTTTGAGCAAAGATTAAAAAAGAAGTTCTTCTTTCAGTTCTTAGCCATTGGAATTTTACTCGTTTACTATTTTCTCATAATTCCAGAAAGCATTTATGACTGGGATGAGGTTACAGTAATTATTTTAGTCGTTAGTTTTATTTCAGCTCATTTATTGGTGGCTTTTTTACCATTTATTTTAAATTACAAGGAAAATACCTTTTGGAATTACAACGCCTCACTTTTTGAACAAACTGTCCTAACAGTAATCTTTGGAGGTGTACTTTTAGGCGGTTTAGAACTTGCTATTGTATCTATAGACAAACTTTTTTCATTAGATTTTGATGAAAAAATCTTTTTATACACTGCTATTTTTATCCTAATTTTTGGGTCAATGGTAATTTTCCTACTCTTCAAAGAGAGAGGTTTTGAAAAACTTATCGAAGACAAAAAATATCCTATTGTTTTAAAGTTTTTTACTCAATTTATTCTTATTCCGTTACTGATTATTTACTGTGTTATCCTTTATCTATATGCAGGGAAAATCCTGATCAATTGGGATTTACCAAGAGGTTGGGTTTCATATTTGGTTATGGGCTATAGTTTAGTTGGGATTTTAGCGATTCTTTTGGTTTATCCTTTGAAGGAGACAACAGGAGCAAGTTGGGTGAAGTTTTTTTCAAAAGCTTTTTATTTTACACTTATCCCTCTTTTAATATTGCTTTTTTTTGCTATACTAACAAGAATTAATGAGTATGGATTTACAGAAAAAAGGTATTTACTCTTTGGGATAGGCATATGGCTTTCAGTTATAACTGTTTATTTTATACTCTTTAGAAATTCAAAAATTATATTTATTCCTGCCAGTTTATTTGTTTTTGCAGTGTTTTCTATTGGAATGCCTTTTGCCAATTGTTTTAGTGTTTCAAAAATAAGTCAGCAAAATGGTGTTCAAAAACTTTTGGAAGAAAACAATCTCCTAAATAACAATAAAATTGATTTTACTATTGAAATCAAAGATTCTGTTCTAGACTTAATATCTGATAAAATAAAATACCTCCATAAAAGGGATAATTTTGATTATATTTTAGAAAAAATTGATCATAATAAGCTAGACAGCATACAAAAAATAAGATTAAGCCAAACCTCATCTTATCAAGCAGCATTTGAATTTATAGATATGTTTACCAATGTTGTTGAACAGCAAAACAATAAGAATAATTATGACCATCAATATTATAGCATCAATTATGGTTATGATACTTTAAGTCTGATGCCAATAGAATCTTTCAGATATGTTTTAAACCTTAATCAAATTTATTACAGATATAAAAAATTTAATATAAAAGTTGATGATTATTTTTTAGTGATTTCTCAGAAAAAATACGGCAAAGCAGAAGAAAGGCATTTTACTTTTAAATTGTATGATAAAGATAACATCCTACTAGACAATTATGATTTATACCCTGAAATTAAAAAGTATTTTGATGAAAATCATAATGGTTTGAATCAACAAACTATGAATGAACCCATTGCTTTTGAGTTTAAACTCAGAGAATTGGAGTTCCAAATAAGCTTTTCAAGTATTTCAAAAACTCTTAGAAAAAATAAAGCAGATAATTATGACTATTCGGAAGATTTATTGTTGATAAAGTGATTAGCTTAAATCCAAAAATCTATCTCTAAGTTCTGGTGTTGGAATCCAACAACTAACCCTTTTGCCCATCCATTTGTATCTGTTTTTTGCGACAAAATCATAAATAAAATCTCTAAACCTTAGCGGAAAAACTTTTAAATAAGATAAAAACCTCCACTTATTATCGATGTGTTTAGTAAGCTCTAGAGCTGCATTAGATTTTACAAAAAAATGATTTCCAACAATCAAAACAATGGTGTTCAAATCTCGAGGAAAAGGAATGGTTTTATTAAGTTCAATAGCAGCATCGGACTGTAAAGAAGTCATCTTAACATTTGCATTTTTATCATTATTAATGACCCACTGAACAACCCCAGAACAAAGGTTACAGTCACCATCAAACAATAAAATCACACGATTTTGTTCCAACCTATTGAAATATTTAGTAAAATTGAATAATCTTTTACCAAAGTTATGAAATCCTTTTTATTTGCTAAAAAAGACAATATCGCTTTAGTCCTTTTTAGGATAATGTTCGGGCTTCTCATTGTAGCCGAAAGCTGGGGAGCCATTATGACTGGTTGGGTTCACGAAACCTTTGTAGAACCGGATTTTACCTTTACTTTCTTTGGAATGGAATGGACTGAGTTTTTAGTTGGAGAAGGAATGTATGCCTATTTTATCATCATGGGAATTGTAGGTTGGGGAGTTGTTTTGGGCTATCGTTACAGGCTTTCCACTTTGATTTTTACAATAATGTGGTCGATTGTTTATTTGATGCAAAAAAGTCATTATAACAATCACTACTATTTGCTGGTTTTAGTCAGTGCTTTTTTCTTTTTTGTCCCTGCTCATCAGGCTTATTCTTTAGACGCTAAAAGAAACCCAGAAATCCGTTCAGACGAATGTTTACACTGGCATTTATTGCTTTTTAAGTTTCAGATTTTATTGGTTTATATTTTTGCAACTTGGGTTAAAATTTATCCTGATTGGCTCATTGCCGCTCCAACCAAATTATTTTTGAAGTATAAAAGTAATTACGAATTTATTGGTCCTTATCTTCAAAATGAATACTTACCTTACTTTCTAGCTTACGGAGGTATCCTTTTTGATTTGCTTTTTGTGCCATTGGTTTATTTCAAAAAAACTAGAAATTGGGCTTTTAGACTAGCGCTTTTCTTCCATCTTTTTAACTCCTTAGTTTTCAGAGTTGGAATATTCCCATACATGGGGATTGCATTTGCAATTTTTTATTACCCAACTGATGATCTTAGAAGATGGTTTAGGATGCCAAAAATTGGATTTTCAAATCCTTTAAGATATAAAAGTCAAAATTTAACCATCTTTGTTTTTGTTAGTTATTTGCTTATTCAAATTGCACTTCCGATAAGACATTATTTTATCCCAGGAGATGTGCTTTGGACAGAAGAAGGCCACCGATTATCATGGAGAATGATGCTACGGACAAAAAGTTCTTCTTTTAGAATGTACACTTATGACCCAAAAACTAAAAAAAGGAATTACATTAAACTAACGGATTATGTTACTCCAAATCAGGCTGGAGATCTGAAAGTTAAACCAGACATGATGTGGACTTTAGCCAGAAGAATTAAAAAAGAAAATGATTCTTTAGAAGTTAGAATACGATGCAGAATTTCCGTGAATGGAAGAAAATATGCTCCTTACATTGATGAATCTGTTGATATTGGAGCTATAGAATGGAATCATTTTAAACCCAATCCCTGGATTCTTCCACCACCAGATGATTTTTACACCGAACTACATACTCGTTTGGCAAAGTAAGTAGCAATTAAAGTTGCCCCTGCCCTTTTGAAAGAAATAAGTGATTCTTTGATGGCTTCTTCCTCGTTCAGCCAACCTTTCAATGCAGCAGATTTAATCATTGCATATTCTCCACTAACTTGGTAAGAGGCAATTGGTAAATCAAAATTATTCGCTAAATCTCTTACAATATCCAGATACGGAAGTCCTGGTTTAACCATCAAAATGTCTGCTCCTTCAATAGTATCTGCCTCGGCTTCTTTGAAAGCAACTTTTCTATTAGCAGGATTCATTTGATAAGTTTTTTTGTCTCCAAATCCAGGTGCTGAATCCAAAGCATCTCTGAAAGGCCCATAAAAAGAAGATGCATATTTAGCAGTGTAGCTCATGATTCCTGTGTCAATAAAACCATTTTGATCAAGTGCAGCTCTAATGTTTAAAACTCTACCGTCCATCATATCTGAAGGAGCAACTATATCGGCTCCAGCTTTTGCATGAGAGATAGCCATTTCTGAAAGCACCTCAACGGTTGGGTCATTTAGAATTTTACCTTCTTCAACAACTCCGTCATGACCAAAAGAAGAGTAAGGATCCAAAGCCACATCCGTCATCACAATCATTTCTGGGAATTTATTTTTGATGGCTTTTATGCCTCTTTGCATGAGTCCATCTGGATTTAAAGCTTCCGTTCCTTTGTTGTCTTTGAGCTGGTCTTCGACTTTCACAAAAAGCAAAACCGAACGAATACCCATTTGCCACAGCTCTCCAACTTCTTTTAAAAGTGTGTCCAAAGAATATCTGAAATAATCTGGCATTGAAGGAATTTCATTTTTGATTCCTTTTCCTTCTTCTAAAAATATTGGAACGATGAAATCTGTTGGCAAAAGATGATTTTCTTTAAATAAATCTCTTAAAGCTGTATCTTTTCTGAGTCTTCTTCCTCTATAAAAATTGTTGTTCATAATTTCAAAAATAATTATTTATACTTAAAGCAAAAACAATTTTAATTGAAGATGATATTTTAGTTAATATCTATCTTGGTTTTACTGTAGTAAACTATTTTCAAAATATAATTTTAAGAAATACTAAACATGAACTTAAGTTGCTCTAAAAAAGAAAAAAAAGTACAACAACCATCTCTTTAATAATTTCTATATTTTTGTTTTGTAAACTTTAAAAGACAAAAACCTTTTAACATTGAAGTATTTAATCTATACCTTTTTCATACTAAAAACCTTTGTAATCAATGCTCAATACAAATATAATTCTGTAGATTTAACACATCTGTTATTAGAAATTGAAGAATTAGACACTTTAAATAAATCAGTAAAAGCTAGCGCAAACTATGACTTCAAAGTTTTAGATTTAGCTGTTGATACAATTTTTTTAAGAGCAAAAAATATTTCTTTTTCAAAAGTTGAACTGGATGGAAAGAAAATTAAATACATCTCAAATTCTTCTCAAATTAAAATTCCTTTGCCCAAAAAGTTTATCTATTCTGGCTTACATCATCTAAAAATGAGCTATGAAGCTATACCAAAGAAAGGCTTATATTTCACTGGTTGGGAATCAAAAAGAAAGGATGCAGAAAAACATATTTGGACTCAAGGGCAAGCAACTAATCACCACCACTGGATTCCTTCAGAAGAAGATCAGACCGACAAAATGACCACAGAAATTAAACTTTCTTTTAACAGAAAATATAAAATCCTTAGCAACGGAGAACTTGTAGAAAAAAGAACAAAAAACAAAGAAACTTTTTGGCATTATAGGATAGATAAACCAATGGCTTCGTACCTAATCATGTTAGCTATTGGAGATTTTTATATAAAAAAAGAAGTTTATAAAAGTTATAATTATGAACATTCATTGGACAGCATTCCTTTTAATTACTGGATTTCTGAAAGTAAAAAGTCTAATCTAGAAGCAACTTACTATGGCACTGAAACCATTTTTAATATTTTAGAGAACCAAATTGGAAAATATCCATGGAAATCCTACAGTCAAGTTCCCGTGAAAGACTTCTTTTTTGGTGGAATGGAAAACACAACGGCTACGACTTTTTCAGAAAATTACATCACTGATTCAGCTTCTTTTCCAATAAATAATTACATTAATGTAAATGCTCATGAGATGGCTCATCAGTGGTTTGGGAATTCCATCACAGCCAAAGAAAACGAGGACGGTTGGATTCATGAAGGTTTTGCTACTTTTTATGCCTCAAAAGTTGAAGGACTTATGTTTGGGCTTGAAAATAGACTCTGGAACTTATACAGAAACAAGAATTTTATTATTAAAAACAGTTTAGAAAATAAGACTCCATTATATCATAAAGATGCTGGATATTTAAATTATGTAAAAGGTGACTTTGCTCTTCATATGTTAGAACAAAAAATTGGAGAAAAAGATTTTAAAAAAATCATAAATTCATTTTATGAAAAAAATAAATACGGTATTGTTGATACCAAAATGCTACTTGACTATATCGATTCTAGGACTGATATTTCGGTTAAAAAGTTCTTTGAACAGTGGATTTATGGCTATGAAATTCCGGAAATCAAGATTTCAACAAAAAATTCTAATAAATATTTAACTTTTTATTTTAAACAAAAAGAAAAACCCTTTGAGCTAGATTTTTGGATAAATCTATATGGCACAAATAATCAAGTTATCAACCATAAAGTTTCTTTAAGTAAAGCATCTGATAGTTTAAATATTTTGCTTCCAAATGATTTTAAACTTAGTTTTTACACTGCCAACCCACTTTTAAATGTTTTAGGAAATTTTAACTATAAAAATAAAACAGATAATGATTGGGAAAATCAATTTTTATTTAGCAATTCTATAATTGAAAAATTAGAGGCTTACAAAAACATTAAAAACAAGAGAATTTTATTAAATCATTTAGACAAAAACTATCATCCAATCATTTGGGAATTTGTTTTGACAAATTTAAACGGCATAGAATTATCTGATAAAGAATCAAAATTATTATTCACAAAAGCACTGAACCATGAGAACTCAAAAATCCGTCTAATTGCTTTAAGTGTAATGGATTCAGATGAAATTACAGCTTTACGGAACTTGGTTACAAATCTTATCAACCCAAAAGAATCAAAGTTTGTATCTGGAATAGCTTTTCAAAGAATTTGTAATCAAAAAGAAGCTTGTTTAAAAGAAATATCAAAAATTGAGGCATTTGAAACCCGATCTAATTATTTAAATATTCATAAAAATGGTTTTGAAAATATATACACAGAAAGTGAACAATCTTTTAAAAATCTAATTAAATATACTGATTCTGGCTATACAGCAGCAGAAAGACTTTTAGCATTTAAATATCTATCTCAAAAATATAATTTGAGAGAATCAAAAAATACCAAAATAATGGGAGCTCTTGATTCAGCTAATCGATCTTTTGATAAAAGTCTAAACAAATTCATAAACCAATTTATTAAATAGATTAATTTTTTTATTTAAAAAAAAATCATATAATACTTGAGTTTTTTATTGGAAAACTAATAATCAAAACTATTTTGGTGTAATTAACAGCATTATATTCAAATAAAACCTTAATAATTCAATTTATTGTATTATTTAGATAGTTTGATTAATTACCAATAATGTTATTCAATTAAATTTCAAAGGCTATGAGCTTATTTAATTTTAAGAATTTTTTAATTCTATTTATTCTTGGGGTTAACTCTATTTATTCTCAAGATATTTATGTGGATGCTTCTGCAACAGGTTCTAATGATGGGTCATCATGGCAAAATGCATACCAAAACCTTTATGATGCTTTTTCATCTAATTCAGCAGTTACAACTTTTCACATTGCCGAAGGAACTTATACACCTCAATCCTCTTCAGCATTGGTCACAGATGTTTATTCTGTTTCAGGAACAGTGGCAATAATTGGAGGATATTCTACTGGTGGGAGCACTCTTGACCCTGAACAATTTAAGACAATTATCACTGGTTTATATAATTCAGCAGATAATTTAGAGAGTTTCATTAGAGTTCCTTCGAGTAGTAATTTAACTTTGGAAGGTATTACTATCGAAAAATTTAAATCTAACACAGAAGGAGTTTCTGCTCTAGATATAAATGGTAAAAGCTCTAATCTAACAATTAACAACTGTATTATCCAAGATAATTCCTCTGTACAAGGAGGGGCTATACATCTATTCCAATCTGGAATAATAAATATTAATAATTCAAAATTTATTAGAAATAAAGCAACAACTACAGGTGGGGTTTTATATTTTGTAGGTTCCAATAGAACTCATACTCTAAATGTTTCTGAAAGCTATTTTTACCAAAATCATGCAGATAGTAATTCAGGTGTGTTTTTTCTTACAGGAAATAACTTAACTTCTATGAACATTGACAAAAGTATATTTGAAGAAAATACTTCTGGTGGTCCTATTTCTTTAATGACTACTACTAGATTCTTAGGCACTGCCCCAAGAATTACCAAATCATATTTTATAAATAATAAATCTTCATCTGGAGGAAATGGATCTTTGATTCATTTTTTCTCAAATAGAACCAATAACTACACCGTAAGTCATTGTACTTTCTATGGAAATGATTCTGAAGTTTCAGATGAATTGATGTATGTGAATTCTAATATAAATTTAAGAATATACAATTCAACATTTTACAAAAACGCTCTAACCAATGGAGGCCCAATATTCCGTGAAGCTAATAATACTTCTACTAGAATTTTTATGTATAACTCTATTTTTTTAGATAATACCATTCCAATAAAAGTAAATAGAACTAAAGGAGTTCTTGGGGTTGTTGTAGAAGAGTCCGCAAAAGGACTAAATTCAGACTTTAAATACAACATTACACAAGATAATTATAATAAAGATAGTACTGGAGTTGTAAATGGTGTTACTGCAGAAGCTCTTTTCAAAGATTTTAACAATTTAATAGGAAACGATAATATTTGGGGGACTGCTGATGATGGTATTGCTGTTAGAGACAATTCTTTGGCAGGAGATCAAGGTTCTTTAGACTTTATCGGAAATAATATTAACTCAGATGTTTTAGACACTCCAATTGGTTCTGCTATAAGTATAGGCCCTAATGAGACAGCCCCCTTTACTCCTACTATTCTTAATACAATTGTTTATCCTCCAACAACTTGTGGTGGTAGTGATGGTCAAATTGTTTTGAACACAAATTTATCAGATGAAACTGTTGTGTCTCTTTTTTATAATGGAGCAGAACAAGCTACTGATACTGTTATCAATAATAATATTGTTATAGGAAACCTTTCCGGTGAAGATATAGTTAATAATATTTATATTTCTTACGAAGGAATTTTAACTAACACTATTCCTGAAGAAACCATTCCTAATAAAACAGCTCCAAGAATTTTGAGCTATGAATTTACAGAACCAACAAGACCAATAGGCGACAATTTAGAATGTATAATTGGATCTGGAGATGCTATTTTAGAAATTACATTTCAAGATATTGACGATGGAGATCATACTTTAATTTATGAGGATGAAAATGGAGACACTCAACAAATTGAACCAGTTATTGTTTCAAGTAATTTTGCTTCTATTACAGGGATTTATAGTGGTCAGTACAACAACCTTAGAGTTGTTGCAAATGAATGCGAAACAGAGGAATTAGATATTGTCATTCCAGAGCCTATATTCCCAGTAATCTCAGCTACTGCTGTAGAGCCTTCTGTTTGTGGAGGAAATGATGCAGGTATAAACTTCACTTTTGAAAATGTCCCTGATTCTACTTATGATATTTATTATTTAGATGAAAATCAAAAGTTAATTTCTTTTAGTTCAGTAGTTGTTAGTAACAATAGTGCTACGATTTCAAACATCCAAGCCACCGAATATAATAAGCTTTACATTGTAGTAGATGAATTGTATTCAAACGAGGTAGATATTGTTTTCAATTCCTCGGGTTTGACACTTCCAAATTTAGAAGCTTTTATTGTTACTTGTGCTCAAAGTTTTAATACTTCAGAATTAGACATTCCTATTGCTACTTCATGTAGCTCTGGTGATGTTAATGGAGTGTTAAGTTCAACAACTCCCTCAACAATTAATGATAACTTTACCGTAACTTGGGAGTTTACCTATGAAAATGAAGTTTTTACTACAAATCAAAATATTGTTTTTGAATCTTCCGCTCCAGTTCCTGATGTTGTAACTTTAACAAACGAAGAAACATCTTGTGGCGAAAGTCTATTTACTCAAGACTTAACTCCTCCAACGGCTACAGCTTGTTCAGGTTCTTCAATTACAGGGGTTCTTGCCTCTGGAACACCTTCAGAGATAACTTCTACAACTACCAT
>JAOXNJ010119898.1:0-11367 GCA_028566655.1 Metis holothuriae
AATGCAGCATTGCAAACATGACCATATAAGGAGAGAAATTGTGGGAATCATGCAGGGGAAAGACACTTGTGGCCTACAATTGGGGGAATCGGGGGGTGGAAGGCAGCCAAGAGGGATATTGGATCAGTTAGAGAGACTGGGGTCGACGAACGATCGGCGCGCGACATCTGTGGTGAAATAAGTGACTACAGTGGCCAAGTGGCAGAAATAAACGAAGTAAAAATACAGAGGCATGCTGCGATTCACTGCAACAGGCATGCTGCGATTCACTGCAATACAATATCATTATTTAGTAATAATAAATTATTATTTATTTATAATATAGTAATGGAGAAAATTTCGAGAAATGATTCGAGAATTCTCGAAATTTTTTCCAAATTCTCGATGATTCGAGAAATGAAAATTTCCGAGAAATTGAAAACACTACTAGCTACATATGTAGTACCTAGTGTGTACATACTGTATGAGTGGCACTTTGAGTTATTCCTTGGGCGTGTTTTCAGACTGTTATGATCACATTATCCCTTAGGTGACGTCGACTCTGGTGTTTTTGTGCTGACTTGATCGTCTTAGCTGCTATCATCTTTGGCCCAATGGGCTATGAGAAAGGAACATTAAGTCCTGCCAGGATTCTGAGCAGTTCTCGCGCACAGTTCTTTACTACAAGACGCAAGGTAGTCGCTTACTTCCTCGTTCGATTGGAGAGGCTTTGTCAAAGTGAGCCGTCTACGCAGGGGAAATTTGCTGCGGAAACTTTTTCCACTTATTCAGTTGTTGGCCGCCAATCCCTCTTCTCATCTCAGCTAATCACCTCTCTCGCTCTCTACTTGGCACGCCTCGTGGAAACTTGATAACTCCAAAGTTCGTCTTATACGAACCTAGGAGGCTCTAGTCTGAAGGGTGTTGCCGAGGCTTGATTTGAGTTGAGCCAAGTTTGGCGTTGGCAATTTTCTCTTCGCGACCTCTGCTCAATCCAGAATAGCCAGAGAGGCGAACACTGCGATGACTCAGTCGTGCGTGACGGAGCTACACTTATTGGCTCGAATACAGACCGCACACTTTGCAGGGACGCGTTGTTTGCTCAATGGAAACGCCATTGACAGCACGCAAGACCGCTACTTTTGTCCACCAAAGCGAATCCATGGAGCAAGGAAATAACTCACCGCAAATATTGAGTAGAAGATAGTCAGAGCAGAATCCCGAGACGATCACCAAAACTGCAATCGGTCACGCAAACGTCAGCAGATACGACCTTGAAGATTTACGTGACTTTTTTTGTTTTGAAAACTGTTGTTGTTATTGTTGGTGGTCAAGCTTAATACGACTCTCAGCTGTTAACTGTATTGAAGCCCAAGAAGTGTGCATGCTAATTTTTTCAGTGCTCCGACTTACTCCGAAGCTTTTCAAGCTGACTTTACTTCTTCTCACACTTTGGTAAAGAGTCCATTTTCACGAGTACACCTTCCTTGGTCGTAAGATGAATAAGTTCTCTCTTTCTCTTTCTTGCGGTATCAGCGGCTGGAGAGAGTGGCTTAAATTGAGTCCAGAAGCCAGCTGCTTCTCTCTAAAGTGACAACATTCTGTGGTCAGAAAAAGTATAGGTGTACGATCAGCATCAGTTCGACAGGAATGCCAGGAGGATTTCTTCGCTTGTTAATGGCTGTCAGTTGCTCTATTTGGTCATTTATAAACACGTGTTGCGCTTGCTGTAACAAATAGCAAAGTTGTTCCATTGCCATCTTTTCCTTCTCCTTTCGGCTCATTCGTTTAAAAGGTTAAGGTCCTTGAAGATCTTTGGGAGAGCGTGCCTGGCTTTCTTTCATCTTGGGTCGGCTGAATTGGCTTGCCACAGACAAGTAATCCATCAGGCTAATAAGATCCACATCTCTGCTCCCTTCAAGTACTTGAACACTCAATTTTCTTAGTAAAACCTTCTTCAAAAAGCACGTACTACTTCTCTCGGAGGTTGATGGAGGGTCAACATCACTGAATGAATGAATGAATGAATGAGCTCATCGGCGCATGATGTGTTAAATGGCTGTTTTTCTTCAGTATCTTTCCAGACACGTCATCATGAATGGCAAAGCTGAATACGCACTAGCCTCAAAGTGTCATAAACGGGCCTTTCGGCTTTCAGTTATTGTAACAACGAATCAGGGAGAGGATTTCGTACATTACGTAAGAAGAAAATGTCTCTCAGCATACGATATTCTGTGACCTTCAACACTCGTATATCCGTATTGTGCGTGTCTTGCTTCTCATTTGTCTCCCAATCACTGCCTGCTTGATCAGTGCTTATGGAGATGCAATTTGCGTGCTACGAACTGCACCTACGTATTGTTGTTATATTTATCAATCTCTCATTTTAGTGCGTGTTGCACGAGCGGCTTTGACGTCATTATAGCTGCCTGGGAGATCTCTGGAACGAAGCATCGGGTTGGGGTAGTGCTGAGCATGTGAACTATGCACTTGTGGCACATGGTTGATCCACGTACTCTGCTCTACTTTGGACCCATTCCTAGAACCAGGACCGTACATTGAGAAGTGAAGGGCTCACTTACATTAATGGTGCACTGTTATAATGGACAGTGACCTTTGAGAGAGCCACATGGTTCTAGTCGGCGTCAGCTGCTACCGACATGTTGGTAGTCACCAGAGGGCCTTTTCAAAGGCGCTTTGAGACTCGACATTCTCTTCAGGGGCTTCTTTCTTCGTTTTCTTAAGTCTGAGTATGGATGTACTACATACGCTTCTAGCAAAAAACAGTATTAATCGTTTTTGCAGCTTGGTCTACAATCTACATTAAGGGGCAACTTCAGGGACTCGCGAGCTTTGTTGAGGTTGAAGGCGCTAGCAAACGCTCCTCTATGAGTTCAATTTTTGCAACATTGATGAAGGCTGAGTCGTTTATTAAAGCTTCATACATTCGACCTAACTAAGGTCGTTTCCTGTGCCGGTTGTGCCGTGTGACATCTGCTCTTTGTAGCTTCGCCAAAGACCTTCGTGCCGTTCTACCAGACCTGTATAAAGGAACTTATTTGTACTTGAAGTGACCATAGCCATAGTAGCAACGAAATTGATACGTAGCGTAAATTTATTACCTATATCCATTCCGTCCAACAGTTTTTAGTGTTGAATAATGCCAAAGAAGTCTCTATTTGAGACTTCCTTGAAAATGCTCAAATGATTCCACTTCATTGTTTTAGATTGAACTTTTATGTACTACAATAGTGTTACTTATTTCAAAGCAACTTAATCATTTGAGCAACCAATATAACAATCAATGTTGAACTCTTCCCTTTTCAGGTTGTGCACCCTGACATTGACGCGACTGGTCTTGTTCAAGTCTTTGGGCGCCGACGTGTCCTCCATCGTCATTGCCGTCAAAATGCAGGTAACGTTGACCCAGCATGAAATGTTTCGTCTATTTTTTAAGGGAACTCTTAGGGTTATTTATTTATCCATGTGTCGACAACGAGATGAGTGGCTGTTGGCTGTTTTCGTCCGTGAATGATGACGCAGTGCCCATTCAGCACGAGACTCTTCACGGTTGAGCACGTTCGCATCAAAGCCCTGTAGCGTGTTGCTCGCCTCGACTCCAAAGCGTGTTAATAGCGGCCTCTGTAGCGCATCTCATTGTCATTCATGACGACAGCTCGCACTCGCTCACACGTGACGACCAAAGCCAGAAGCGACGAGATTAACTGACACGCACCAGTTCAAGTTTGGAGTGAGCAACTCATGCATGCTTTCGTCTCGAGCCCCGTCAAGCGAAGACAATTTAGTCTCGAATGTAGACAGACACACCTCGAGACAGTCTTAGACGGAGTGGATTGTCTCTATTTGGCAAGATGGGCTCTATCTGAGCAGCCAGTCATCCGAAGAAATGGAATTCTTAGGAAAAAGGCTACGAGAACAATGTGGATAATACTAGAATAAAAGAGAAATAAGAGAGTGAGCCCTATCAGGCCATGAATCAAGTCCTCATGCAACAACGTCGGCTTCCAATCCATCTGGACATCTGTCAATACCTGCCACGCCTCCCCGATCATTCTAGCCTTTGTCAACAAAGAAGACGATGAAGACCAATCCCATCTTACGTACGACGGAAAGGCTCATCCGACGTCGTACCACGCCTGGTTGAACACGGCTTTATGGCTCCCATCTTACCCGCCTCTATTTTTTGTGCCAACCGAGTACCTTTGTAACTTCTCTCACTTTTTTTGTCAGGCCATTTTTTGGCCGTTGATTTATGGCTCCAAAAAAGAGTACTGGCGCACTTTCTTGTCCTCAATAAAGTGATTTTCTTACACAGATAGCAGGCTTCCGTACCAATTGGTTATCTATCTGCTTTATGACATTGCTGGAGTCCTTTTATGAGTTATGATTCGTGACGACTTGTTTTTTTCTCTCATCTCTTTTATCGTTATGTTGTGTGTTTGATCGGGTCTATTCTTCGTGTGTTTCATATTCTTCTTTGATGCCATCTTTGCAGAGCTCAAAGCGAACTCTTCGCTCCAACGAGGTGGAGCTGCCACCGAACTCTCTACTCGACACGGAGCTCAAGCTGACATTCTCGCTGCAAGTGAGTCTACTAAAAGAATTTATTACATATGGTTTGGCAGCCGTGTAGTGATAATTCTTCAATGCTGCTTTCGACATGATTTCTGAAAATAGAAGATTTTTTTACTATTTTTGGTAGAACTTGAATAATGCAAGATGCACAAATTCCGCTCTTTTTTTGCTGTCTAAAAGTTCAATTTCGTTTTCGGTAAGCAACTGATATACGCAACGTCGATTTCGACTCCAATTTCGCACCCGATATTGCCTTCGACAAAGCCATACTTCCTCTACTTGTAGAAGTGCAAACAGTGTCTCAGACTATTTTTTGTTCCTTCCTCAATTTGCTTTCCAGTAGTAGTATGTCCCAAGGGAGTGCTAGGTCTCTTGAGATAGTGCTTGCTGATAAAAGTGACGCAGATCCCCGCGTTTCTCATCCTGTAAGGCTCGTTTGTTTGTTTATTTGTTGCAGTACCCACATTTCCTAAAGCGTGAGGGCAACCAGCTGCACGTGATGCTGCAGCGTCGCAAGCGGTACAAGAACCGCACCATTCTCGGCTTCAAGACGCTGGCCACTGGCACCATCAACATGTCGCAGGTGATTTGCACACTTTGATTCCATTTTGTGTTCCCCGGACACCTGCATTGCGTTCCTCATATCTGAGCTACCGAGCTACAAACTCATGTTGGCCCGAATCCGAGTAACAAAGCCCCTTGATTTGATTCCGTAGGGACCAGCCTTGCAAATTTGCTGCATACCTCTAACTCTTCTTATACGTAATATTCTTGTTCAGACACATAATGCGGCAGAGGACCTGCTCTTGCCAATATGAGATAACCTTTGGGCAAAGGGTGAGAGCTAAGCCTCACCGAGATTGGGGCTTTACTCTTCATAAACGCAACGGTAAAAAAAGGTGAAAAGTCTCTTTCCCTCTCTCTCTATGCCAGAACAGGGGTCACAATTCGCAAGGTCCCCACTACAATGCGAATTGTGACCCCTGGGGATTTGCTGGCTGTGCTGTGAAAGTACTCCGTATGCGAGAAAAGTTTCGAATGCCAAACAAGTTTGCGTAACCAATAGTTTGGAGTATAGCACACGCTGCGCTTTTCATACTAGCTAAATTTCCCTCTTCGCCGTATTGATCCTGTTGTGCTGTCGATCGCCCCGACCAACATTTGCATCGAGGCAACGCCAACTTTTGCCGTTCATTTCAGTTTACTGTGCCGCCAGATGGCCCCTTGACAACTGTTCCAAATTCCCTTAATAGTTTTGCAGTGTGCAGAGCATAAATTTGATAACTTTTGCTGTTTTTCTCTCTGGAACAGGTACTGCAGAAGCAGATGGATTTGGAACTAGAGCTGCATAGCGAAGTCAAGGACCAGGCCAAGTCGAGTACTACTTCGTCTTCTTCCTCGTCGTCGGTGGTGGCGAAAGTGTTGATGCTTTCGCTGTCCAGCCAGCCTGTGGACGCGGAGGAGCGGAGCAAGGGCTCGCACCAATTGATGGACGGCGAGTCGGAGGACGAGGATGAATCTTCGAGTGGGGAAGAGGCTTCGGATTCAGAGACTTTAGCCGAACTTGACAACTTGGCTCCAAGCAGTGCAGCCGGATCATCGTCAATCCAGATGGCAGCCGCCAAAAACGCCCGTCACTCGCTCACGAGTCGTAAGGCCGGCCGAGGTTCGAAGACGTCGCCTTCAGCTGCCGCCAGACAACGGAATCTCAAGCAGAAGTTCGTGGCGCTGCTGAAGAAATTCAAGGTGAACGACCCAGACGTGCTCGAACACGAGAGGGCCAGTCTGGATCAAAAGTTGTCAGGTAATAGAGCCTTAAGGCATTTATAGTGGCTTTCTTAACGATCGATGTTCGATGTTCTGACCTTGGCCCGCTTATATCGAATAATGGTTTTAACAGAGGGAACTGTGGACCCGGAGGAGATCGAGGATCTGTTCGACCAATTAGAAGACTTAAGTGACTCTGGTCCTGAAGTGGACACGATCAGCATCGTCTCTGAGGCCAAGCCGGCCCTGGAGCCCTTCTTCTGCTCTACCAAAAATCTCCTCTTGCACCACGACGCAACTTCTCTTTCCAAAAGACGCGATACCAGTAAGTGGCTGCATTGCAGCAGACAAATCGCCTTCCAACCAAGCAAATGGCCTTCATATTAGTGAACTAAATAGTCAAAGTCCGAGCTCTCCAAGTTGCAGAGGCAATTCCGAGTGCTTTAAGGCCATATTGTTAGAGGCGTGCCGAGATGAATGTGAGGCCGAAATGAGCCAGTAAGTAGATAGCAGGCTCATTTCACTCTCGGGCACAAACACAGTGTGGCTCACACGAGAAGCCTCATTGCAGTGGAGAGGACAGACATCACAACGGACGAGAAGTTGTCTGGAATGAGCCTCTGCAGCCACGTCCAACTTGCCTTCCGCTCACCCTTCAGGCCATAGCAAGAAGACTACAGGGAGCATGCTACTGGTGACATTACAAATGTAGCTTGCGACGGCCGTGCTTGCACACGGCATGAGGCTGTGACAGGCGGTTCTCTGGAAGCAGGCTCCCACGAGACGCCCGCTTGCGTTTTGGCCTAAGCACAAGCTATAATGGTCACGTAATGAGCCAGGGAGAATTCAGAAGTGTAGGAAAATGCGCTTTTACGCAATAGGTTTTTCCAGAGAAATGATAAATTGTGACTTGATTATTCTGTAGACTTTCAGCTATTTCTCGACTATAATTGATGCTACGTGCATAGCTCTGTTATGGTAATTGAGCGAAAGCAAGCATGGTTCATTGCGCACATGCATCGCTTTGGTCCCTAAGGAAGGAGAAAGGAAGTGTGTACGTAATGAATCGCTCTAATCCGTCTTCTCTCCCCCCAAAACAATAAAAGCCATTCATTTAGTACAATTAAGAAGATGTAGTGTGGATGCTATTGTTCTTATCGACAAAACCATTCTAAGCTTGGTACATTTAAACCCATCATCATTGAGTCCCGTTTTTTTGTTTTAAACCCAAATTAATTTTTTTAGATTTGGGCCAAGTCGCCAGCGATCGTGGTAGCGAAGAGAGCTCAAAGGACGGCTGCAATTCCGACTCGCCTCAACATACTGAACCGGAGCTCTCAGACCCTCCGGTAGCAATTGGCTCCCCACCTCATTCTGGAGACGAAACGACTGTCACCAGTCGACCTAACAAAGTATGTATTACGCCAAGTTGCTCATCAAGTGCTGTTTTCGCGACTTTATGTTTTGTAATTTGTGCTTTTCAATTTTCAGATTGGTGGCCGCGGTCGCAAGGATAGGGCTTCACTCGTCGTCTCTGCGCCAGCCTGGCCGAGCACTCAATCAGGGTCGAGCTGGAGTGGTGGTGGCATGAAAACAAATCAGACGAAGAGTGTGCTAGGAGCCAGACTAAGCGACAGCCACAATTTGGCCACTGGTCTCGAGCAAGGCCGGTCCCAGGGTCGGCCCGACGACTCTGCTGATGTCAGTTTGAGCACTTACATATATTTGCAACTGAGTATTTGCATATTGCTAATTTTGAGCTTCATTTTTATAGCAACCACGCAAAGTTCTCTTGGAGCACTTGTCGCGTTTGCTACCCGCTCCTTCGTCGCACGACTCCGGCCCTCTGACCCGGCTTCCCTCTGAATTGATCATGGCCAACACGTGCGACGGCCAGGGCGCGCACGTGGCCGCGAAGTTGGCCGAGTTCGGACGCCACGTCATCTGCACGGCTGGCCCGGCAGACGTCAGAGCTGCTCTGACGAGCCTTACGACGCATATTCAGTGGTACTGCAGGACCAATACACAGGCGCCCATGTGGGTTCGGGTCGTGCTAATTGGCTCCGATGCATTTATTAATTGGACCCTGAGACCCTACGTGGAGCTCTTCTCATCAAGACCGCCCGATTGGCAGGGCTACGTTCGCTTCTTCATCATTCCTTTGGGCCCCAGTACTGTGGCTCGTTTCATCGGCTCCAGAGACAAGAGCTATGCAGAGCTCTTTGTTCACGAGTCTTGGCGTCAACTGGTGGAGAAAGCCGAGCCATCTAGAACAGAAGTAGAGGCCATGGTGGCTCGTATAACGCTCTATCTCGACAACGAGAACAGCGACCACGTGTTGCGGCTTCCTATTGCGGAGGCCATGGTCACCTACAAGGAGCGCAGTGCCGACGAGGAGTCGAAGCAGATCTTCGTGCCGTTTGTCAGTGACGTCAACGTGGCCTCGGACACTAACACCAGCAGCATTGCTCACTCGATGACCATTGAGGGTGGTGATGACTCGCCCTCAAACTTAATCGACAACTTTGACAGAGGCGGTAGCAGACAGCTGACACCGCCGGCGTCGCCCCTGGTTGCCAAAGAAAGGTAAGGTTGAGGACTAATCTCATTCATGGGTGCAGAACTAACCCAATACTCAAAATTTTTGGAGCAAATGTACTTCGAATCCAAGTGACAACCTTGTTGTTCTTTCTCGATTAGAACTGATGTGGTGGTGGCTGATCCAATTGAGCTTCAGCTGGACTATTGGACCTCCTCCTCGACCTCGTCCAGAGAAGCGAGAGGCGTCTCAGGTGAGCCCGGAGGCGGACCGATAGAGCCAGGACTGAAGACTTCGGTCAAGGCTAGCATTAGGCATATGGTCATACAGCAGCAGATCCCCAGTGACGATGGCCACGGTGCCATTAACACTTTCTGTTTGCAGTACTGGATCAAAGAGAAGAAACCGAAGGGTGAATAATAAATTGAAAATTATTTATGCAGTGACAACTTATAAATATACCTTTTTGGTTATTAGCCGTCATGCGATTGGGCAAGAAGAAAGAAAGCTCTTCAGAGGCGAAGACCAAAAGGATTCAGCAACATACGGCCGAAGGCATTTTGCGTCTAATCTGTCTTTCAGCCAAGTCGTCTGCTCCTATCAAAGGTGAAACACATTTTATCAGTCGACTTTTAATTCTACTTTAGTTAACTTTGGCGTTTTTTTCTCAATTAGTGTCGATTGACGGCATGGAGTGGCACGGAGTAAAGTTCTTCCAGCTGTCATCGCAGTGGCAGACACACGTCAAACACTTGCCCATTGCAAGCTTAACAACGTAGATAGTTTTTATCGTATTGCTCACCCACCTAAAAAAAGACCTGTTTGTAGGCGTGGGGCAAGGTCATTGTTGCAATCAGCAATTGCTGGCTTTCCAATTGTCTGGTGAGCCCCTATGATGATTCTCTCATACACAACCCTCAAAAGGGCAATTATTTATCTTTCTCCTCTCTTCCTTTCTCTGGTCTTGCCACAGGCAATAGACGCTTCCCCAATTCCTCCCTATATCATAAAGGCACTGGATGGATGAGGAAAGAATCAAAAGCGACATTAATCAATCAACTGCACCGATCAATCAATTCCCTGGCTAATTTCCGCGTATCTCAATGTCTGAGCGCTCGTCTGTTTGTGTCAGTACGATTTCTGCGTACACCTAGTGCACGTTTTCTGAATGTTGATTGCTTAATCAATCATTTAGGACCTGATCAAAGTTTGCCCCATCGCTGTCTGTCCCTCTGTGTCTGTCCCTCGGGTCTCAACTGCGTCCACCTGGAGGTCGCGTCTCATTCCCAGCACCGATTCAATTCATTATTTAGGGCCGACCCGAGCCCTCATTGACGTCTATTCTGTATAGCAAACACGTCGTAGTGCATGTTGTGTATGACCGCCGAAAAAAGCTTCCTCGTTGCTCCTCGTTCCTGCATGCTGCGTTGCCAACGGAGGCCAATACAGAAGACACACATCTGTCATCAATCAATGAGTACACAATCAATCAATCAATCAACTTTTCTATTCTGGCCCTGCCAATTTGAGGGAAACGAACTTTATCAACAATCAGTGAACGCACAATTTGATGGGCGAATTCAACGAGATCAACGACAGTACGACACGTTTTAAATGTGAACGTCACACAAAGATGGAAATTACGAACAAACGATCATCAAAAATGTTGGATGAGCATGGAGATAATGGGAACGAGAACAGATCGAGTGCTCTTGCATAATTTGGCTGTGAGCAATAATTATCACATTTCTAAGGACTAGTACACGCACTTTTTAAATACATACATATGTACGGTAGTGGAGTGAGTATTGTAAGAGTTCGTTTCTCACAATATTGCAAGCTAGACATGAATAACATTATTACTGCAATAACCATTTATCTGCATAAAACATTGTTGCTATCAACGGTGACATCTCGACTACTGTGATTGTATTCTAGTAGACAAGTACTTGAGTAGAAAACTTATTGAGCAGCTCCCTTAAAGTTCGTTGCTTCAATATGGCTTGAATTGCTTTGAATAAAAGCAAAAACTTTTGCCCTCTTTCTCTCTTTCCTATCGAATTGCTCATCGGCAGCATTTTGAACCACGAAAAGGACTATAAAGATCATTTTTTTTAGAAAAAAAGGGTCAAGGAAATCACATGGGCACACCCATGTTGGTAGCTGTGTCGAATCCGACGCTATTGAGTAATCGTTGCTCCTCCAGACTCAACTTGGCCCCGCCATTATTCAAAAAATTGCCTAAGCCACCGTTGTTGTTGCTGTTGATGTGGGCCCCATCGGACTTAAGGATGGGCACGGGCAGCTTGCGGACGCCGCGGCCCGACTCCAGCACCGTCTGCCGCTTCGACTCCAGGCCCGCGTCCAGCGCGCGGGTCCACGCGGGGGCGTGCTGCAGGTTGGCGGGCAGTTCGCGCCGGCGCTGCGCCAGCGCGTCCAGGTCGCGGCTTGCCGCAGCCGTCGGGATGGCCGGCAGCCGCCGGCCC
>JAOXNJ010120118.1:0-11365 GCA_028566655.1 Metis holothuriae
CTACTAAGAATAATGGCTACTATACTACAACAAAGCTTTGATGCGATCCACTCCCAATGTTTCATTGTTTCCCCCTGTTTACTCTGCACGTTTTCTATTTACGTGAAAAGTGCACTACACACACACATTTACAAATTGAGCGTTTAAGTGCCCGCAGTCTCTTTTGTAAGCGTTTGATAAAGTTCATTGAATAATGAGGAGAAGCACGTACACACTTTTACCTTTTGATTTTTTAACTTCACTGCTTATTGGCTTCGAAATTTTAGGAAAGATAATAACAAATTGTTTTGTTCTTCTAGGTTCTTCGAGAAGTGACAATTTTATGCGTTCACCTCCACTTTTTTGCACACTTTTTTTGCGGTTGTTGCCATCTTCTCATTGTGGTTTGTAGGCAAAATTGCCAAAATTTCTCCCAGTCCCACAAAGATGTTTAGTCTGTGTTTAGTAAGAAGTTGTCGTTGCCTCATTAATTCCAACTTTCTTGAGACATTTAGTAGAGAGAAGTAGTGCATAAGAAGTAATGATGCTTGGCCAAATGACTTTGCTTGTAGGTTTGGCCTTAGAGGGTGGAAAAAGTCACATGATGGTCAAGTGTTTGCCCTTGTAGTGGCCCACGATCAGCGAGACACTTGTGGCCTTGCAGCAGTCAGATGGAGCGGACACGTGACAGCAATGACGTCACGAAATAGCTCGTGACGTCATTATGGGCACGTCTACCTTCAGCAATCAATCAATCAATCAATCACATTATTACAAGAAGTTGATTGCTTGTATATACATTTCATTTCATCTAGGTACATATATTAGTACATAGTATGTTTTATAGTATGTTTTGTTATTAAACGATATGTTTTAATCGATTGTTTTCCTTTTCTACAATGTTTTTTGATTGATTGGTCCTTATAATGGTAAGGAAGAAGTAATGACTCTCATGATCTCTCACTTTTGTACTAATGTAAATAGAAGTAAATAATCAAGCAAGTGGTGTAGTAAATTATACAGTAATTAATGTAGGTACTACATATAGGGTTTACAATGAATGTTTGGTTTTTTCAGCCCTTTTTCTTTTCTTCCAAGGTCTAAATTGTGTGTAGTGTATGAAAGAAGTGTCCGTTACAATCGTGATACAGTACATTATCTCTACATTTCTTAGTACTTGTATGAAATTTGGCCAAGATTGACAGTTGCAAAGTCGTTTCTCATCCATCCATCTCGAATATTTTATTCACTTCTCCTTTATTTATTTATTGCTCCTAATACAGTGAGTGTTTCTCAGATTTGAGGTTTCATGGTCAGGGTCGATGGGGTGAGTGAGCATGAAGAGATAGGTGCACTTATTCACACCACCATTTATTTATACATCTCAATAATAAGAAGTAAACGTTATATAATAAGAATGTACATAAATGCTTAAAATGTGTCTTTTTCATTAATATGAAGCTCGATGATTGTCATTAAAGTCTCTTAAAATGTACTATAACTGTTAAGAAAGAGCTTCAGTATAAAAAGTGTGTCATAAAATGTGTCTGATAAAAATCAGCTGAAGCAGATGAAGATTTGTTTCAATTGAGTTATCACCTTCAAGTCACTCACACCTCCGTTCCCATTCTGACCCTCAAATTTGGACAAGAAGAAAGAAAGACAAAAGAAAAAAAACTGTTATAAAATATAATACGAAATTCTAAAATAAAAGTGACTAAATTAAGTTAAATATTGCGTTTATTAATGATATTACATTATTACATGATTGTACAATGATATAGTCAAGTAAAAATATAAGAAAGAAGGTGACTGATAAGAAAGACATTTTTTTTGTTGTTGCAAATTTCATCAGAATTTGTAAACTTTTTTTGCTAAATTTTGCAATTTTATGGCTACTAACTTGCAAATTCTTAATTATATTGTGCATCGAAAATGAGGGCTTTCTGACTTGTGATGGCCAATTTTCAGCCTTGGTTCCATCCAATATAGCTAAAAGTTGCTTTAATTAGTGTCTAATTTGGCATCTTTCACTATTACTACTTAATAACGACTTAATTTACTACTTAATAACTAATTTATTTACTACTTCATAACTAATTTATTTACTACTTAATAACTCATTAATTTACTACCTAATAACTAATTTATTTACTACTTCATAACTAATTAATTTACTACTTAATAGCTAATTAATTTACTACTTACATTAATAACTAATTAATTTACTACTTACATTAATAATAATAACTAATTGATTTACTGACACCGAACAATACTTGCACTTATTGCATAGGTATGTAGATTACTTATGCCCAAAAAGGCCAAAAAAACGATCAAGGAAGTGCCTAATATATCGACTAATGATAAAAATCACATCGTTATTAATTATTTTCAAGCATTTCCAATTAAAAGCTCTCATTTCGTTGCTGACGACGCATGTAGACATAAATCGACCTTCGTGCAAGTCACGGCCACGCACATGGCGTCAAAAATCTCACTACTACTACTACTATACTTCACTTAATAATGAACTATTATTGTTTACTACTACTGTAGATGTAAAGTAAGTATACTACATTAGTAAGTAAGTAAGTAAGTACTAGCTGTGATTGTTTTTACCTGTGTTTGTTTCGAGTATAAAAGGGGCTTTGCCATTGCCACTTTTAGGACACTTGCATCCACACCTTGGAGCAGAGAACATCCAATCACTTCTGTCTTTTTTTGGAAGCTACTTTTATACCAAGGTGAGTTTTCTCCTCATTCTTGAGGGTTTTTGAATCAATCAATGCTTTTCCTGATTGGTGGTGGGAAAAAATGGAGAGATTTTTAGGCTTTGGTGTTTGCAAAAAGTGCCTTTTGAAAGGAGATATTTTCTTTTTTCTGACCATTACTCAACTCCCTTTTCATAAAGATCTTTTTACAAATTCTTTTTTACTTTACTACTATTAATATTACTACTACTACTACTACTACTATGAGAAGTTTTTTCTACTACTACTATGAGAAGTTTTGGTGCTGATCTATTAGTAGTATAGTAGTTATTATTAGTGCAAGACAGTAATTTCAACTTGGCAGTGATTGGGCAATGCTGAAACTGCATTATTTATTACTGCAACTCCCTTTAAACCCTCCTTATTTAGATTTTGCCTTAAAACCAGCCTTTTTTATAAAAAGAATTCAATATAGATATAAGACAGTAATGAGTCAAATGGATGCAGTGAGTAAAGGACTCTCTCCCAATTGACAGCTGTGGTCACTACTACGACTAAACTCTCATTTTTTAGCCTTAGCACATTACATTTACAATAGTAAATTATAATAAAAGGACATTTTTTTACTTCTTATTACTTACTTTACTTCTATTTACCTATTATGTTATTTAGTGTTTGGCTTTAAAATCTCACTGCTGCATCAGCTGCTACAAATGGTCTTATTTTGGGGGCCACAGGCAAAATTGTACATTTAGGTAGAGGCCGAAAGGTAGATTTCATCGCCTCTGCAGTGAATTTGAGTCATCCATCAGCATATTTAATCCTAAGATAATCAATCAATCAATCAATCAATCAATCAATCAAGAGAAAAAGAGCTTAGATAGAGTTCTTCATTAATTCTTTAGATTTCTTAAGATTAAATTAACTGGAATTAATTGGTTCAAAAGTGGCCTTGATTTGTTGACCACTAATGAAGTTTTCAGGGAAAGCAATTCATCAACCTTTGGCAATTACGTAATTACAGCAATGCTTCAATAAATAAAGCACATTTTGGCACTACATAAAAGTTCAATATAAAGAGTCAAATTTGTTCACACGAGTCGCAATCAATGGCCTAGGGCCAAGAAATTTACTTCTACTACAGTAGTTCTTTATAAAGCATAGAAATGTTATTATTCAATTATTAAATTTCACTAAAATTTTACTAATTTTATTAAAAAAGTGTCTTTATAATGCAATATAAAGTGTTTATTAATGTGGTTATTTAATAAGACTTTTAATGCTTTTGTTTGCAGCACTTTGATTGATGATGGGCGTCCCCAGCACCTTCCTCTTGGCTTTGGGTGAGTTCATTTTTTTGCGACTAAGACCTAAATATTTCAAGTGCTAACGACTAAAATTGCTAGGAAATTGTAGTGCTTCAACGACTTCAAAAAGTCTTTTTTGCGACTACTTGTCGTCATCTGTTTGCCAAGGATTCTTAAGCTCTTCTCAAGGTCAGCTGAGCGTCAGCTTGAACAACTACATTGTACTTAAAGTACAATCTTATTACTAAGTATTACTTAGTCATTACTAATTCTTATTACTTCTTATTAAGTTAACAGTATATAATTCAAATATAATAAGTAGTAGATTGTGTAGAGCAAATTGAGTTTTCTAAGGATATTACAAGGTTTATGTACTCGTAGTTCCAATAAGGCAGGGTTAGTTAGAAGTTTGGACCACAATGTCATTTTGAGGTTTTGTGTTATTTATTTACTGTTATTCCTTTATTATCGGTCCTCAAGAAAGTTACATTGATTGTGGAGATGACATCAAAATCTGTGATCTCTATTACGTAATAGGGTTACATGTTCACAGTATGTGCAAGTATTCAAGCCCTAAATGGAGTGTGAGTAAGATAATGACACCCTTTCATTACTTACTCACAAACTTTCACTGCAATCAAGTCCAATCACACTTTACTAAAAGTATATTATAGTCTTAATAATAATAAGTACCTAATATAAATGAGTATATACTGTAGTAAAAAAGTTTGTTTTCTTTCTTTGCTAAAAGCCCAATTTGATTGACGTCCAAGAAAAGTGGGTTAAACATTAATATGTAGTGCAATCGATTGTTGCAAGCAATCTCGTGACTCTCATCAAACGCTTTTTTTTGGCTATTCTCTAATCTCTTGATTGCTCAAAAATGATTGCAATGAAAGCGACAATTATGATGACGACAAGATTTCATGAGTGACTCAACCAAAATTGTCGAATTTTCGACCTTCATCACAAGACAACTCACATTTGCCCAAATAATGATCTGCTTGCAGCTCTTCTCTCTGCGATCAAGGCCAAGGAACAATGAAGGCGGAAATATACAACAACGTATACATATACAACCCATATAACAACTTATATTACAATGAACTTTTGTTATGGACACAAGGAACTGCATTTGAATACTGAACTTCATTTAAATTGAAGTATTACTTGCATTACAATGAACTTAATTCTTACATTACAATGAATGACTTTTATTACAATGAACTTCATCCAAAATTCACTATAAAGAATATTTTCATTACAACGAACCTTGGCTAGCAGAACTCATGAGGAAGAGCTTAAAGCACCAACCCAAATTGCACTCACTGCCTTCCTGCTCATTCAATGTACTATTTTATTGCACTAATCTAAATAGATTATACTGTTCTTAGTACTATATTTAGTCCAATATTTACATTTAGTATTAAAAGTGACTAATAATGGTCGACTACCGGTAGACATTTAGAATGGGTCCCAGGCCCAAATGTCAAATCTAGATGATAAACCAAAGATTGGTTCGACCTTCAGCACCTTAAAATATCAACAACAGTACTACTAATGATCATTTGCGTCAGTCGGTATTATTAGTCTGACATCCTTGAAGTTGAGGCGTCATGTGTTCCAAGTTGAGTCAAGGCCCATTAAAGTTGAATCCCAAGGCTCAATCGATTGATTTAGATCCTAAAATCACATTAAAATCAATAAAAAAGATTTTAATTTTAATTAATTAAATAATTAGTTAATCAATTAATTAAGATGTCTTGTTATTCGAAAAGGATCCGTGGTGGCCTTGGCGGCGCTGCTCGACCAGTCCAGTGCTCGTCAGATCGGCGGTGAGCAAAATTATCCTGGGGCATTAATAAAATTTTCCGAAATTGATTAAAACACACTAATGAATTTGATAGAACTCAAAATTCCAAATTGATTAAAATCGAAAAAAGAAGTGGATTTAAAGTCGAATTTTGCTTTGATTTTAGCAGAGAGTGGCCGCAGTCGCCGCGATTCGGCCAGTCTTTACGACAACATCTACAGCGCTCTGGCCGAGTTCAACAACAACGTGGACGATCCTGTGGCCCAGGAGTCTCAGATTTCGGCTCAAAAACGCTCGTTTGCCAGTCAACAATTGCCCAGAGTCGGTAAGAAACTTCAACTTTTGCATCGACATCGACGAGACCCACAACAACAACGACAACAACTTCTTTCTCCGGCTCACACTCGCTTCGATAACGATCAACTCCTTCATTTCGCCAACATGCTCGTCGCGTTGGACCAAGCCGCTTCGGCAGACACTGCAGTCGATCTCATGGCAATTGCGCCTCCTATCCATCGACCAGACCTCAAAAACCCCAATAATCCCTTTCTAAGGCACTCACAAAATAATAAGGTCATTTTGGCATCAAAACCCATTAATGACAAGGAGCAGTTCAAACAATCCTCTTATTCTCTGTCCTCATCTCCTTCTCTGTCCCCATCTCCTTCTCTGTCCCCATCTCCTTCTCTGTCCCCCTCCAGCTTCTCCGACCTCTCCCCCTCCAGCTTCTCCGACCTCTCCTCCTCCAGCTTCTCCGACCTCTCCTCCTCCTCTCTGTCCTCGAGTCTGGACGCGTTGCACAGCCAGGACAAAGACACGGTGAAAGTGCGTCTCGTCGACCCATCCACAGTGCCCAATCACCTTTTACCCGAGGCCTTCCGAAGCCAGACCGGAAGAAGAAATAGTAACCCTTCCTTTTCCTCTACTTCCGCTATTATAGGACGTCAGGTTTCTGATCCGGGCAATGTCTTGGTCGACGGATTCCCTCAAGGTCTGCCGGATGGGACGCCTAAGGGAGTCAGAATCGCATTGGCCAGTGCTCAAGACCGTAAGAAATTGATCCAAAAAACACTTGATTGATCACAAACTTGATTGATTACTTGATTGATTGATTGATTGATTACTTGATTGATTGATTGGTATTGCAGTCGCCCCTGGTGAGATGCCTCCCATCCCTGGTCAGGCTGGCATCGACTACCCTACGTTGAGCTCTGTGCCTTTGACGGGCTTCGACTGCAGCGCCCAGACCTTCCCCGGCATCTACTCGGACGCGGGCGCGGAGTGCCAGGTGTTCCACATGTGCCAGCCCAACAGCCAGATGGACAGCTTCCTCTGTCCCAACGGGACCGTCTTCAACCAGCAGTACTTCATCTGCGACTGGTGGTACAACGTCGATTGTTCCAGCGTCCAGAACTTCTACGGACTCAACGAGTTCATCTACCAAGATCTGCCCGCCGGTAAAAAGTGCCAGACGCTCTTCTGCACCCAGGACTAATTTAAAACTCACAACAAAAACAAACAACAAAAAACAAACAAACAAGAAACTCCATGATGAACTGGAGGGCACAACTTCAATCCATATTAGAGCACAGCCTTCAAGTTCCCACGAATCCAAAATATCACTTCCTATCCTTAGCTTTATACCTTTTTTGTGTACTACTTCATCTAATCAATCAATCAATCAGATTCTTATTCAGGTCATTGCTCCAATCAATCAATCACTTAATTGTGGCAGAGTGCACAACAGATAAGTTCTTCTTGCTCTCTCCTTATTATGTACTTTGACTAAAACCATCTTGACTACTTTCCACACCTAAAAATCACTTTTCCTAACCCCTTTTTAAATACTTTATTACTCGAGCCAGTGGTAAAAATCTAATCAAATCCTTTTTATATGTACTAAATGTGTATTTCACTCTGGCCATATTAATGTACTATTTATTGCAGTGCACATTAATTTCTTGATTAACAATCACTTATTAAAGTCACTTCTTACGTAATCACATCATTAATGTCTATAATGAGAGGTGACAGTGATGTACGAGTGGTACATGTGGTTGATCAGCCTGACGTTGATTGCCTCGAACAATTTTAGGAGGACGCAATGACCAGGGCTCCACGGCCTTCGGATCCCTCGGCAACAGTAACAACAACAACTTCGGCAACAACAACAACAACAACTTCGGCAACAACAACAACAACTTCGGCAACAACAACAACAACTTGGGCAGCAACGGCGGGTTCGTGGACAATAACGTGATCGGCACCAGCGGCTCTTTCGGTGGCAACAACAACAACGTCCAGCGTCCTCTGACCACTTACGCCGGCTAATTTTGTGACTTTTCAATGTTACTTGCCGTTAATTAATCACTTAATTAATTAATTAATTAATTAATGATAAACATAATTAATCTATTAGTGCCTTTGATTTGCATCCAGTTGCTAATCAAGATCGATTGAGTTCTTGAACACCAAGTATTATTGCTACAATTACAAATACAAACAAAGAAACTTCTTCCATTAATAATAAATATTGTATTATACCTTTAAGTGCACGTAGAAAAGATCAATAATTCTGGAATCACAATAAACTTTATTGAGTGCGATCACTCTTTAATTGAATTTGGAATTGTTTTGTTCATTCATTCTTCTACCAAACTGAAGAACTCAGTACTGAAGAACTCAATTTAATTAAGGAAAGAAAATAAACTAATTAATAAGCATAATACTAATCACTTAATTAATACTAATAACTAATACTATTAATACTAAAATAAATATTGAATAAGGATCGATTTTCAAAATTTTCAATAATAAAGAGGCTTACTTAAAGGAATATTCGACCTAAACTACTATAAAAACTGGAGCCCCAACAATAATGTAGCACTCTAAATGTAATTAAATTTAAGTAATGATCGTTATAATCACATAATTGCATAAGAACCTTAATTATTTGCTCCTACACCCACCCTTTATTGACATACGAGTCCTTCTACAGTACAGTCCACATAACTACACAACGAATGAATCACATGAAGAGAAGAACACTTAGGCCTACACACAAAAAAAAGAGGACACATCAATTCAAGTAATCCAAACAATGAATCCCAGAGAGGGCATGGAGACCAATCAATCAATCAATCAATCAATCAATCAATCAATGATTACTACTACTACTATTACGTAGATTCTATATTAACTGCCACCTGAAACCCATTTAAAGCGTCTTATTGATCCAGCGACAACAAAACAGAGTAAAAGTATTATAGACATGCACATAGTACATAGTATTATGTACATTGCATAAGGACATTGCAAGAGTTGGTTTGAAGTCGCCAAGTTGATTTTCGCAGTCGCAAGTGCACTTTCTGTATGGCACTGGTGCACTAATTCGATTTCCAAGCCAACTCAGAGCGTCTTCACCTTCTCCAACAGGGCGCTGACGAACACCTATCAAGCACATAAATAAGATTGTTTATAAAGCAATTTTTGTAATTTTTTTATATTTTGTATTTTTGTTTTGTTTTTTTTTTCCTATTATGATTATAAATAATTTTTGAAATTTTTGGTTAAGTCGAGTGTTTTGGGGCGCTTACGTGTAGGGGTTCGGAGTTGAGCGGGGCGGCCGTCAAGTTGCTCTGGAGAAAAATGAACACAACGAGTATAAATAGTAAATTTTTAGAAATTTTTATTTATATTTTCTAATCAAAATGATTTTTTTTCTTTAATTTAAGTGTAAAAAAGATTTTTAGTCAGATTTATTTAGCAACAGACCATGATGAACTTGCGTCGCTCCGGCTCAGAGTCCAGATCCAGCACCTGGTCCAGATCGATCTCTATATCGTCCTTGAACAGACCAAAAATCAAAATTTCAACCAAAAACCGAAAAAATTGATAAAAACAACATTTTTAGACGAGATCAAAATGAAGGATAAATATTTTATGTTACTGCTCCGAAAATGGCTTGTAGTTGCTCGTACATCCACATTTCTACTCTGAGTCTCTTCCTGATGAGCGCCATTTGGTGCTGTCCGTACTTGGCGGTGAGGAACTTCTCGCGCTTCTTGCGCTCCTCCGTCGCCCCCGAGAAGTTCACGTGCTTCGTCGAGTCCAGCGACGACGACGAGGCCGGCGACGAGGCCGCCGACATCGCGGAAAGCTGCAACAACAACAAAACAATCAAAGGAAAGCCCAAATCCAACAACTTCATAACACACTCCACAGTACTAAATAAATTTTTAACTCAACCACTAATAAAAAGTGTCTTAAGAAGTCCAAAATTGCCACCAATATACACAAAGTTCACTACACAAATTTCTCCCTCTCCCTCATTTATTCATTCTAAAGCAAATGTTTCTTAATCTTTAGTATTGTTCCTCAATAATTTGAGATGAAGAAGTACTTAAAAGTCAACAAAAGTCCCAGGATTCGGCCTCAATCCTTTTTTAGAGCGATTTCCAACTCTGTAATGCTTTTAGTAGACCCAATTTGGCTTCGATGTAGGCCACCGATAGCGGCCCAACTTTCCTTTCTGCAGCAGGGGGAAAGGATCAATTTTCCCTACAATGTCCTATACAATAATGTTCTTATATAAAAGTTACATTAAAGTTAATAGTAAATAGTATATTGCTCTAATGTCGTTGCTGGCCATGTGTGACCCTTTTCCGAGGCCCTGAAGCACATTAGAGTCAGGAAAAAAAGGATTTTTCATTACATAAGATTGTGTTCTCAGTACACAAGATTGTTTATTTACAGAACTTGTACTTACTTGTATTGTAGTGAAGTACCTCCTATTACTTTAGTTCTTTGGAAGGAAGATGCATTAATCACATCTGTTATTATGAGAGAACACTGAACACAAGTAGTATAAGATGGTGATTTAACACATTTAGTTCCCCTTTAATTCTCTAATCCCTTGAGCAAATTTCATTCCTCAAAAAAAAAAACAAAGAGAAGAAGTTAGCAAAACTTAACTTACTTACTACAGACGTACTTTGATATAAAGGAAAGGTAAGAGTACAAAGAGAATTTGTTTGTTTGTTCCTCTCATCCTTCATCACTGATTATACTTGGTAAAGACCGAAATCTGTTGTTTTTGCTTCTTAAGATCCCTACCCAATCCGCATTTGCTCATCAGGGCCGAAATCCCTAAGATGTTGCTCTAATCCATCCATCCTGTTTTTTGCCATCTCATCAGAGAGGAAGGAGAGGAAGTTCATACGTAGAATTTGTTGAGCAGCAAGAAAGGTGAGGAACAAATGGTCTTAGCAGATGGAAATGGTGGAAATTGTGGCTATTTTTTGTACTCTGTAGTTGTTTGCGTGCATGGATGTAGTCACGAATGATTGCAGCTCTTGCAGTTGGTTTGCTCCAAGTAAACATCTTGTCTGTTGCTCTACTAATACTGAATAATGTGAGTATTTACTGTACATTAGTAATGAGAGTATGAACTTATGTTATACTCCATTTTTATTTTATTCATTTTTATGTACGACTATGTACTGACATTGACCCTTTAATTGCAGTTGAGCAAACAAGAAAATACTAGATAG
>JAOXNJ010120228.1:0-11364 GCA_028566655.1 Metis holothuriae
AAAAGCAATTAATCTTTTTGAAAGAGCTCTCGATCTCGACCCAGAAAGCATTCGGGCCGAAGAGTGTTTAGATGCTGCAAAGTCTTTGCGAGAATATATAAAACACCCCGACTCTGAGCAAGAAAAAAAAGAAATCATGAAAAAAACAGATGACTCTCTTCCTGCAAAAAATTCTTCAAGCGTAAAAGAATAGCGCTACCGTATTTATTGTATTTTTATTTTTATTTATATGAACCCCGGTTCTTTTGGAAATTTTCAAACAATGGCTTCTACAGAAAGAAGTGTATCATTTATTTCTGGAGTATGGATGTATTTTGGTATGGCTATTGCCATAGCCGCTCTTGGTGCATGGGCAGGAGGCTTTATTATTGCTGCCACCAGTTTTTGGCTTCCATATATTGCGTTTATGGGACTGATGCTTACCCAAGGCTTTTGGGCAAATAATAAGCAGTTCGCCCTTCCTCTGTTCTTTACTTTTGCATTTTGTTCTGGGGCTATTTTATATCCAACACTTGCATTTGCAAGTATGACAGGGCAAGTGGGAGCAGTGATACAAGCACTTCTTGCGGCAAGTGGGCTATTTTTTGCAGCTGCTATTTTTGGATACACCACAAAAAAAGATCTTTCTGGATGGGGGCAATTCCTATTTTTTACCATGGTAGGACTCTTTATTGCGGGAATAATAAATATCTTTTTGCAAAATAGCATGCTCCACATGATATTTTCTGCTATTGGAGTAGTTCTTTTTTCTGCGTATACTGCATATGACCTGCAGGCCATTAAAAATGGAGCATATGGCAATAATGTAATAATGGCTGCTATGCATTTATATATTAATCTCTTTGCTATATTTCAATATCTTCTTACTTTTTTCTTAAACAATAATGAGTAAAAAAATAGTAACTGCCTGATAAGCTCGTCTATAAAAAGGGTTTGCACAAACGTGCAAGCCCTTTTCCTATTTCTTTTGTATTTATGAGTATTACATTTTCTGCGTTAGAGGTTTCTCTTTTTTTTATTGGGACTGGAATTGTTTTTGTGCTAATACTTTTTTGGAGAAGCGCAGTGCAGAAAAAAATACAATTTTTAGAGTTTTCACTCCATTCAGCGCAAGAAAAGTACAGGGTTTTATCACTCGAAATGTCTCAAAAAGACCATAAAACTGAGTATATTATTCAATCACTCGAAAATACAAAAGCCGAATTACAAAAAAAAGAATGGGAAGCAAAAGCACTGCAAAAAGAATTTTTTGAAAAATCAAACGACCTCACCCAGGCAAAAACGCTTTTTGAAAAACAAACCCAAGAGATGGTTGAATCAAAAAAGCAACAGCAAAAAGAAAAAGAAGAAAATATATACAGGCAGTGGAATGAATTTGAAGAAAAAGCAATAGCCCAGCTTTCTAGTGTCTGCTCAAAACAGCACACTTTTTTTTCTTTTTATACCAATAAAAATCTTCCACAAGTATTTGACGGAAGTATAAAACCTGATTTTTGTATTTCTCTGGCAAAAAAATATGTAGTTTTTGATGCCAAGAAATCAAAAAATAGTAATACCTATATCCCCGATCAAGCAAAAATAACCGCACAAAAGTATAAAGATATTCCTTTCATCTCTTCGTTACTCTTTTTTGTTATTCCAGAGTCAGAGCATGCAAACCTTTCTTCTCATACTTTTTTTGCAGCAGGGCAAACCATCAGCGTTATTCCTCCTTCTGCAATAGAAAGCACACTTGTTCTGTTAAAGCGAATAGAATCTTTTGAAACGCTGGAGCACCTTCCGCTAGAAGAACGAGAAAAAGTAATACATCTTTTGGGAGAATATAAAAATCACGTAAGCCTTCAAAATGCTATACACATTCTTTTGGCAGAGCACTCTTTCTCTCTTGAGTCTGGATTTTCTCTTCTTCCAAAAGAGTTTAGCACCTCTTTACAAAAAGACTACCCTCTTCCGTTTTCACTGCAAAAAGCAGTACAACTCGCAAAAAACACAGAAGGGCAAAAAAGAAAGGTTTCAAAAATGAGAACGGCAAAAATTCCATATGAGGCGATATAATAGTTTTTATTGCTCTATACCGTTTTTTTTTGTATAATGGGCAGATAGAATCCTTATTTTTTTGAATGATATATACAGTACTACTGGCTATATGTATGGCAGCTATACCTGTATTTTTATGGTATTTAATTATAAAACGCAACAGAAGAAATGGGATGGAGTTTTTCTTTTGGGGAGTATTTTGCCTTGCCATGATTTTTTCATGGATATGGAAAGTATATGCAGAAGAAGCACTATTTTTATACACCGTATCCTTTATGGGGATATTTTTTGCTTTTGTACTAGTGGGAATGTGTATTGAGTACAGTAAAAATATTATTGTACGCTTTGTGGGGCACAATTTTTTTGAAGATTTAGATGATGTTGTAGATCTTTCTTTGGCAACGGCTCTTGGATATACCGCCATGGAAAATGTTTTTGTATTTATTGAGCTCTTTTCTCATGTTGTTGATTATGCCTCACCTGTAACCATTCTAAAAGAAATGCTTATTCGCATGTTTTTTATTCTTCCAATTCATTTATTTTGCTCTGGTGTATTTGGGTATTTTTATGGGTTTTCTCTTTTTGCAAAACCGTCACAAAGAGTGTTTTGGAAAAAACTCTTTCCTCACATACAAATACTAAAAGGAACGCTTATCTCTGTTCTAACCTATGGACTTTTCTTTTATATTTTAGAAAGAGATTATCGAATAAGCGATATTGCATCTCTTTTTGGGTACAACAATCTTCTTATTGACGAGCGGATACTACCGATTATTGCATTTGGATTTTCTTCGGCAGGAGGACTATACCTATTTCACAAAATGGAGCAGCATGTATTTATTACAGAAACAAAATCGGAACAGCAAGAGCGAATTGCAAAAGAACAATTTGAACAAATACACGGCTCAATAAAAGAATAAAAAACCACTGCTGAATGCAGTAGCTTTTTTCACGATAAAAAGAATCTTTTTTAGCTCGCTTTCAAATGCTTTTCAAAAAACTTTCGAATATAAAGTCTATTTTCTATTTTAAGCCACCCTTGAGCGCCTTCAGCATATTCAGCCTTCTTTTTTTCTTGTTCTTCGGGTTTCATTCTAGACAGCTCTTTTTCTTTTTCTGCCAAAATTTCTTCTTCTGCAACTTCTAAATCCGAATCTTCTTCAATCATTTTTTGAAGACCAAGCCGAGAAAGTACTGATTTTTTTGCTTCTTTTTTCATTTCTTCTCTCAGCTCTTCTTCTGTTTTTCCCATATTGGCCAAATGTTTCTCCCAGGGAAGCCCTGCATAAAGCCCTTGCATTTTAATATTATCAACCATTCCATCTAGCTCGTCTTGTAAAAATATTGGAGGGATTTCGGCCGATGTATTTTTCCCAATATAGTCAAAAAGCTCTCTTTGTTTTTTATTATACTCTTCATTTTTCTTCTTTTCCTGCAGGTGTTTTTTTATCTCTTCTTCAAATGCTGCAACGGTCTCTTGCTCTCCACCTGTTATTTTTACCACAAATGCATCGTCTACTTTTGGCAGTTTTTTTTCCTGCACTTCTATTATTTTTACTGTAAAATCAAACTCTTTTCCTGCATATTCTGTTGCATGATATTCTTTGGGGAAAGTGATGGGAAATGTTTTTTCCTCCCCTGTTTTCATTCCAATAACTGCGTCTTCAAACCCTGGAATAAAGGTATTACTTCCCACTTCCAATGGATGGTTATCACTCTGCATTCCTTCTTGCGAAACTCCTTCCTTGTTTTTACCGTCAAATGATATAATCGCAATATCACCTTTTTTAACCGCTCTTTCTACCACAACATTTTCTGCTGCATTTTTTTGAAACATTTCAACCTGCTCTGCTATTTCCTTTTTTGTAACTTTTGGCGTTTTTACTTGTATTTTAGAAAAATCCATCTTTTGGAGTGACACTTCTGGATACACCTGAGCAGAAACTGTAAACTCTGGTGGACTTGTTTTTTCTATTGACACTTCTGCCTGCGCAATAGGCTTAATACCTTTTTCTTGAAGCGCTTTCATATAGCTCTTTGATATGGCAATATCAAGAGCTTCTGCCATAATAGCCTCTTCTCCCACATGAGTCTTGAGCACCGATTCTGGAACGTGGCCTTTTCTAAAACCATCAACCTTTACTTGTGATGCTATTTTTTGTAGTGCAGATTTTTGATACCCACTCCATTCATTTTCCTCCACTGTTATAGTAAACGTAATAGTAGAATTTTCTTGTGATGATTCTGATACTTTCATACAAAATAAGATAATAAAAAAATGTATATATCAATCGAAAGTGTACCCACATTTCTTCTTGTTATGCAAGAAAAAACATTTTTGCTTATGTAATAAGAAAATGTATAATAGAAAATATTCTCATATTTCATATATTCTCTCTTTTTTTTATACAAATATTTTTTTATACTGGGAATGATAACGCTTTTTAATCCATAATACCTATATGGCTATAATGCAAGTAAGCCCCACAAGAATGAATCTTTTGGGAATGAAAAAACAAATTAAAACCGCAAAAAAAGGGCATAAACTCCTCAAAGATAAGCGAGACGGTCTTATGAAAGAGTTTATGGCACTTATAAAAGAGGCAAGAATGTGCAGAGCCGTGGTGGAAGATAAAATGGGAGAAGCTTTTTCTTTGCTGTTAAAAGCCTCAAGAAACACTAATCCAAAAAACATTGAATCGGCTTTGTATGATCCAGAAGTGCAAATGGAACTGAGTGTAAGCACAAAAAATGTTATGAGTGTTTGGATTCCAGAGTTTGACTCAACAGTACATAATACATCTCAAAAGTTTAGCCCTTTTGGAGTTTCTGCGTTTTTGCCGTTTTCGGTAGAAAAACTACAAGAAGTATTTCCCACTCTTCTCAAACTGGCAGGGCTGGAAAAAGCCATTGAATCACTTGCAAAAGAGATTGAGGTTACCAGAAGACGTGTAAACGCGCTTGAACATAGAATGATTCCAGATCTTCAAGAAACGGTAAAGTTTATTCAGCTAAAATTAGAAGAAGCCAATAGAGACGCCGTGGTTTCGGTAATGCGAGTAAAGGCTATGATTGAGGCAAAAGAAAGAGACGCAAAAGAAGCATTGGTATAAATGAATAGCGTTTTATATTTTGCGGAATCTCTAAAGGATATGTTTTTAGAAAACCCACTGGCACAAGCCTTTGGGTTTTTGGCGTTTTTTATGAGTATGTATACATTTCTTTCAAAACAAGATGATTCGTTTTTGTGGAGAATGACATACGCATCTGCACTATGGACCATACACTTTGTGCTGCTGTATTTTGGAGGCGTTGCAGCGGCTCTTTCGGCTGGACTATTAAACTTTGTAGATATTTGGAAAAACCTGCTGGCTATTTATTATCCGTTTAATAAAAAAATTGCAGTATCTGTAGTAGCTATCTACCTTTTTATTGCTGCATATATGTATTTTTTTGAATACCCAATCATTACCCTCTTCCCCATTGCTGCAAGCATTGCCAGCACCATCACTATTTTTATGCTGCGTGGAATTGCTATGCGCATTTCTTTTTTGTGCATTTTGCTCAGCTGGTTTTTTTACAACCTTTCTATTGGGTCTATGGGTGGAGTTTTAACCGATAGTATTTTATTTCTTTCTGGCTCATTTACGGTTATTACTATGATGTTGGGCAGAAAAAAAGAAGAGGTGTAAAGTATTGTATAACAGAGTTTACTGCATCTCTTGCCAAAAACTACTCTTTAGAATTTTTTGTATTCCTGCAATAGATTTTCCTCTATGAGAAATACTGTTTTTTTCTTGTGCCGAAAGGTCAGCAAAGGTTTTGCTGTGCCCTGTTGGTACAAAATATGAAGAAAGAGGTATCCCTTTTTGCAGTGGAGTAGAAGAGTTTTGAAGAATGGTTCCTGCACACTCGCCGGTACTAATACATGTATATTCACGTGAAAAAACAATACAGCTGCTGGCAATAAATTTTGCCGCTCTATTATTCTCATCTTTCATCCTCTCTAAAAAAACACGCATCCACTCTTCGTCACTTGCGTTTTCTCCAGCACCCCATCTTCTAGTAGTAACGCCAAGCTCGCCTTTAAGCGCGTCCACCTCTATACCAGAATCTTCTGCCAGTGTTGGCATTTTGCAGTGCTCAAAATAATAAATCGCTTTTTGAAGCGCATTTTGAGCATAACTCGTGCCGGTTTCTTGTGGTGGCGCAATGTTCTTGTCAAAATCCTGCAGAGTATACAATACTATTGCTGGAATATCTGATAAAAACTGCTGTATTTCTTGGGCTTTTCCTGCATTGGTGGTAGCCAGTAATAGGTTCATAAAAAAGGATTGGTAATAATTGTGCTACCATAATAGCAGCAAAACACCTGCTATGAAAAACCGTAAAAAGAAGAAATTTTATTTTTTGTAAAAAGATATGGCATTATAAGGAGGTTTATGTGAGTATAGAGGCAGGAAACTTGTTTTAGTATTTCACAAAAGGTTTATCACATTTTACAAAAGAGAAGTCTATTAAAAATCACTACTAAAAATTCAATATTTACAAGATTACCTTTATTTCGCTAATGCATGATTTTTACAATAATACCAACACCTCTGCTCTCAACAGTTTAGATATTCATATAAAAACCCTGATGAATGCTTGAAAATCCCATTATATTCTCATTTTTTCTCACCTTGTTTGCAGGACTTGCAACGGGAATAGGAAGTTTTCTTGCATTTATTGCGAAGCCAACCAATAGCAAATTTCTTTCTGTGGCACTTGGATTTTCTGCAGGGGTCATGCTCTATGTCTCTTTTGTAGAAATTTTTGTAAAAGCATCCAGCTCTTTATCTGTTGCCACCAATGAAACTACTGGATATATTTTAGCAACACTTGGATTTTTTAGTGGAATTATATTTATTGCGGTACTGGATACTTTTGTGAGTGATGAAAAAGGGAATCCTCACGAAGCCCACTGCCCCCAAGAAATGAATGAAAAAAGTAAAAAGCTTCTGAGAATGGGAGTTTTTACAGCCTTGGCTATTGGTATACACAATTTCCCTGAAGGGCTTGCGACATTCCTTTCTGCTATTGAAAATCCTTCTCTTGGGGTTGCTATTGCGATGGCTATAGCAATTCATAATATTCCAGAAGGAATTGCTGTTTCTATACCGATTTATCATTCAACAAAAAGCCGTACAAAGGCATTTTGGTATTCATTTTGTTCGGGGCTTGCAGAGCCTGTGGGAGCAATTTTGGGGTATTTTATTTTACTGCATTTTTTCAATGATCTTACTTTTGGTATTATTTTTGCAGCTGTAGGTGGAATAATGGTATTTATTTCATTAGATCAGCTTCTCCCCACCGCTCAAAAGTATGGAGAGCATCACCTGTCTATTTATGGGCTTATTGCAGGAATGATGGTTATGGCAAGCAGTCTAATACTGTTTATTGTATAGAAAAAATGATCTATACAAAAAAAACACTCCTGTATAAAAAGAAGTGTTCTTATTCTTAAAAGCACAACTGGCGGAGAGATAGGGATTCGAACCCTAGGTGCCATTGCTGACACAACGGTTTTCAAGACCGCCGCCTTCGACCACTCAGCCATCTCTCCATATATAACGCATTTTGCACAAAGGCATTCCACCTTTTTTTGCAAACGCCAAAAGAGTATAAGAAAAAGAATATACTCTTTTCAAGCCTTTTTTATAAATTCGTCTACCCCTCTTTTTGCTGTATCGCCCCAAAAATTCTCTGCGAAACTTCTTCAATAGACCCCATTCCATCTATTTCTTCAATTACTCCTGCTTTTATATACTCCTGTATTGCGGGCAGCGTTTCGGTATCATAGTTTTCTAGCCGACGTTTTATAACCTCCAAAGTATCATCTTTTCTTCCTCGTTCCAGCATTCTAGTAATGGCTTCTTGCTCTGGAAGGGTTAAAAATATTCCCTGCACGGTTCTGCCATATTTTTGAAGCAAAGCATCAAAGGTTTCTTTTTGTGAGAAACTGCGAGGAATGCCATCAAACAAAATACGCTTTCCTGCATTTGCTTCCAAAAAATGTGCAATAATATCCATCACAATTTCATTGGTTACCAAATCTCCTCTATCCATAATATCTTTTACCACTCTTCCAAGTTCTGAATCTTCTTCTCGTATTTTCCTGAGCTCTCCTCCTGTTTCAAAAATAGTAAGCCCCATTTTTTCTGCAAGAATAGCTCCTTGTGTCCCCTTTCCTGCTCCTTGCATTCCAAAAATCAAAATATCTGGTGCCATAAATAATAATAAAAAAATCTAATACCACTGTACTATAAAAACATTTTTTACAAAAAGAGATTTTACGGTATGATACTATCATCTAAAACTTCTTTTCTTTTTGCCCATTTTTCAATGCCATACACGCCGCTTTCTCAAAAAGAAAACCAAAAACCAAAAGCCAAAAAGCAGTGGTGGAAGCTGGGAGTGTGGATTGCTATTATTGCGATTCTTGTGTGGTGGTGGAGCAATGGAAGATACAATTCTATGCTGAGCAAAACAATAAGCAATGTAGAGTCGTACCAATCATTTGTGGTAGAATCTGGAAATAGCCCACAAGATGTTGCCCAAAAACTGGAAGAAACAGGGCTTATTGTTTCTTCTTCGGCTTTTGTTCGATATATAAAAGAGGCAGAAAAAGACACCAGTCTTTTTGCAGAGGTTTATAGCCTTTCGCCTCATCTTACCATTCCTCAAATTGCCAATATTCTTACCAGTCCAACCGAATATGTTTCTATAACCATACCCGAAGGACTCACGCTTGAACAGATGGACGACCGTTTTGCAGAAAAAGGATATTTTGAAGACGAAGCATTTTTAACGTGTATCAAAATACAATGCGATTTTTCTGCATTTTCTTTTCTTCCAGCAAACAGAGAACATTATGAGGGATATTTCTTTCCGGCAACATACTCCATAAAAAAACAAGATTTGAACCCAGAAACCCTTGCAAAAGAAATGCTAAAAGCGTTTGAAAAACGAATTTCTACTCTTGGGCTAAAATCCGATTCCAGCAGGTCTTTGCACGATATTGTGGTAATGGCATCGATTATAGAACGAGAAACCAGCTCTCATACAGGAGAGGAGTCACGTATGATTTCTGGTATTTTGTGGAATAGAATTGATCAAAATATTCCCATTGGGGCAGATGCCACCACACGGTATGCTCTTTCAAAAGAGCGAGCACCGCTCACCAAAACAGATCTTTCTCATTCTGGACCGTTTAACACAAGGCTCAATACAGGACTGCCACCACACGCCATTGCCGCTCCTGGAGACTCTTCACTGCTTGCTGCAAAAAACCCAGCCAATACTAGCTATTTATTCTATTTGCATGACCAAAACAAGCAAATTCATTATGCCGTAACAAATGCACAGCACGAATCAAACAAAGCCACATTTTGTGGCGGCAGCTGTGAGTAGAATAATTCACAATTTTTACCATACCACACTATGATTTTTTATGGACTGTTTACCATTGGATGTGCTTTTGCCATAGCATTAACGCTTTGGATTATAGGGAATAAAAAGTGCTATAAATTTTGGAGAAAGCACTTATCAAAACGCAAAACGGTTATTACCAGCCTTGCGTTTATAAGCCTTTTGTTTTTGTGGGCAGAATTAGAATCTGTTTTTACACAAACCACCATGCTGATTTTGTGGATAATACACGCCATTATATTTTTTGGATTTTGCGGATGGAGTATTTGGAAACTGATGCAGGATAAAAAACGCATTACTGCAGCCGAAAAAAGACGAAAAAAGAAAGAAGAAAAGCAGCGGTAAAAAAACTTTTGTCCAATAGATATTTCTCACTTTTACAGATGAATATTCGATTAGTAAAAACTCTTGCACCATCGGTTATTGCTTTTGAAGAAAACGAATGGGAAAAAGCTGACATAGAGCATTATGGAAAACCGATGGACATGACAAAAAGAAAGTATAAGCTTGTTGCAACAAATAGTGTAGAAGAAGTAACAGGAACAATAGATATTTCTATAGAAGTGAATGTTGCCTTTATTGAAGGGCTCTTAGTTGGGTCAAAATTTCGTAGAATGGGTGTGGGAAAAAGCCTTGTAAAAAAGGCAGAACAGCTAGCAAAAGAAAAAGGCTGTACAAAAATATGGCTAGAAACCAATGAAGGCTGGGCAGCTGAGGAATTTTATAAGCAAAGCGGATATACTATTACGGGGAAACATGAAAAACATATAATGAATCAAGATTCCCTCATATTTACAAAATTTTTCTAAAAAAGCGTCATCATTCCAAAAAATATTTTTGTCATTCCAAAATCCGCCGTGGCGGATATTTGGAATCTTCGGCTTATATGCTAGCTCAAGGTAGCAAAACACTTGCCCCCAGCTCCAAAATTCATACTACCCCAAACAAAAAAACACCACCCTGCAAAAGCGAAAGTGGCGTTTTTGGTATCAAAAATAATCACTACTTTTATTCTTTGTTATTTTTTTTAGGCCAATACATCTCTTTTAATTTACTAAGTGTGCTAATGAGTCCATCTAAATCTCTATCTTGTAAATATTTTTTATCAGCATTATCGTATCCTTTTTGGCATGAAGATCTATCATCCTGACTTTCACCGTCGTCACCCTCACCTTCCGCCAACTCCACTGGCTCTCTTTGCTCCCCTGGAGCCTGTACTGGCTCTTCTTCTCTTTCTGGTTCTTCAACAGGTATACCTGTTTCGTCTTCATCAAAAGATGTAGCTTTTTTCTCAGGATGACGACGAACCATATAGTCATCATTAACTTCTGTATCAAGTCCTTTTTCTTGAATATACCAATCCACCTTTTCGTCTGGTAGATCTATTACTTCTTTTATTTCAGCATCTAGATCTGTATCATTTTCCTCCTTTTCACCCGGTCCAAAAAATATTCCTTCTTCTCCTCCATTCAAAACTTCCTCGAATTGATCTCTCCTAATTCTTAAATCATCAGGAATAGTATCCATATATCCACCTTTTTCAACTCTCTCATCACCTTGCTCAAGCCGCCCCAATCCTTCCGTTGCCAAATAAAAGTTATCACGTTGAACAAGTATCGTTTTTCCCAAAGCCATAAAAATAGTATAAAAGAATAAAAATTTACTCATTTATAATATATATATATATATATGTCAAGAGTTTAAAAAAAGAAGGGGTTTGTATATACTGTGCAAATACGCTTTGTAGTTTTTTGCCCATGTTTGCAACCCACAAAACCATTTTTATCGCCACGGTCACCATTTTTGGCATTCTTGCGCTGTTTGGCATATTCCTTCTTGTGGTTTCTCCACAGCATT
>JAOXNJ010120782.1:0-11356 GCA_028566655.1 Metis holothuriae
AAAAACCCCTGCCCTCTACAACATCATGAACTACATTGATTTTGAAATGGGCGTGTACTATCCCCAAGGTGGTATCTACGAAATTATTAAATCTTTGGTACGCATTAATGAAACACATGGAACCATCATCAAAACTGGTGCTGCTGTACGTACCATTAATGTTAGCGATGGTCGCGCAACTGGAGTAAGTCTGGAAAATGGTGAAATAATTTCTGCAGATCATGTGATTTCAAATGCAGATATGTGGTTTACTGAAACCCAATTATTAGAACGTCAATATCAAAGCTATCCCGAACATTTTTGGGAAAAAAAAGTTATGGGACCGAGCGCCTTTATCATGTATTTAGGAGTTGAAGGACAGGTTCCTCAACTTAATCACCATAACCTACGTTTTGGAAAAAACTGGAAAGAGAATTTCAAAGAAATCTTTGATACCCCACAACTCCCAAATGACCCTTCTTATTACGTATGTAAGCCAAGTCAAACCGACCCAAGTCTTGCCCCAAAAGGACATGAGGTCCTATTCGTATTAGTCCCCCTTCCGGTTGGTATGGATTTAGACACAGCAAGTAAAGATCACTATAAAGAGAAGATTTTTTCTATGATGGAAGAAGATTTAAATATCCCTGATCTACGCTCTATGGTTCGTTATGAAAAGAGCTATTGGGGAGATGATTTTAAACGTGACTACAATGCTTATAAAGGAACAGCATTAGGGTTGGCCCATACCCTAAAACAAACACTGTTACGTCCCGGAAACCAGAGTAAAAAGGTTGCTAATCTCTGGTATGTCGGCGCTGGAACTAACCCAGGAATTGGAATGCCAATTTGTCTCATTTCAAGCGAGCTTGTATACAAACGCATTGAGGGAATTAAACACCCACATCCATTAAGTGATTTAGATGGATAGATAGCGATTACTGTCTGTACGGATCATTATGATGAGCAAGAATACAAACAAAGTACTTAATGTAACCATGCTCGTAGCATTGGTATGTTTTTTTGTGATTGGCTATGGAATCGGCCACCTTCCGGCCGAACTTTTTTCTGAAACAGGATCAGTGTTTGCTGTTGTAGTCATCAGTCTTCCTACCTTGCTTGGTTTAATCTATCACTATGGAAAATCCGGCTTCGCTGCAGTGATTGGATTAGGAATATTTGCCCTAGCTATTGAAAGTATTGGTATTGCAACAGGATTCCCCTACTCTTATTTTAGCTATACTCAAGCATTTGGATACAAACTATTTGAGCTAGCTCCGTGGACGGTGTTTGTTGCCTGGTCACCATTGGTGATTGGGGCTTTTGTATTAAGTCAGAGCTGGCAATTTCTGCGATCCCATATCGTGACTGATGGCGACCACAAAAGTCAAAATGAAACTATGACATTTCATTTCAATTGGTCTAGCTATGTTATTTACATACTCCTGTTGGTGGGGATTGATTTAATCTTGGATCCAGGAGCTGTAGCGCGAGGCTTGTGGGTATATCACGGATCAACACAGTGGTTTAATGTTCCCTTGTTCAATTTTGTCGGTTGGATATTTTCAGGGACGATCGCCTGGTTCATTCTTTGGTTCTTTTTAAAGAAGCAATTATTGCCTAAGACCCCGAGCACACACCTATTAGTAACGAGTTCCTACCTTCTGTCGTTGACCCTTTGGATTGGAGTGTGTTTTGCGTATCAGTTATGGGTTCCAGGTTTTGTGGGGATGTTATTGTTTGCACTGGTTATGAGAAGTGCGTACTTATTTCAAAAGCAAAAAGAAAAATAAAAACATTCCTAACACGGTATTCACCCATGGAAACCAAGTATAAATAGTAAAATAACGATCAGGTGCATAGAGTGCGTAGAGCATGAGGCAAAGATACGGGATGAGGAGCACCCACATTGCCCAACCCAATACAGAGAATGATAGCCAGGCAGCAGCAACATACATAATGATACAAAACACAATGGTAGCCTGTGCTCCTAACCAAGTCGCGAGGGTACTCATTCCAGCTTGTTGGTCTGACTGAATATCAGGTACCGCAGAAAAAGTCTGCATGGCTGATGCCCACAGGAGCGCGGCAATAAATATTGACCATAAAAACAGAGGTGCTGCATCTGCATGGGCCATTGAACTGAACAACACAAAAGCAATAACTCCAGGCAAGATATAAATAAGTGAAGAAAAAAGAATATCTAGAGGTGGTCGTACCTTCGCTCGAATCGGTGGTGCCGAATAAAACCAAGAACACAGTAAAAAGAGAAACACGACCATCAAAAAATATGGAGACAGGTTCAATAACAACGCAAAGAGTATAAATGGAAGTACCGCAATAAAAATTGCCCGAAATACCAAGGGGTGACGTTGAGGAGATAAGAGTGACTCATAGGCTACCTTTTTAGGGTTAAGTTTATCTGTCTCGTAGTCATAAATATCATTGACTCCATAAATAAGGAGGTTAGCCGGAAAGGTAAAGAAGAAGAAAAAAATGAACAACACAATCCACACCGACGGTTGTACCATCGATAATTCCAAAAAAGGATTTTGAAAATTGATACCAGAGAGATTAAAAAAGAATGCAGTAACAACCAAAAAAGGGCCAAAAACATACACCCAAAAACGTGGACGAGAAAGTTTAATGTAATCCATGAGTTTCATACTTCCATGCTAACACGTACACATAAAAATACAGAGATGTATTAGCTCAGTTTCATTCTCATTCTTAGAAAAAATATCAATGACTTTCCTATCGCCCATATCTTCCAATACCAAGAAACGTTCATGGGTCCTAAAAAGGGGTTGTACCCTCGACGTTCAAGGATTTTTAAATACACCATATAGCGATAACTGGCAAAAATAACCTGAAAGTGACCACGTTTCAAAAACTGAATACCAGACATGCCCTTTTGAAATAGTTCGTAAGCGATCACGCAGTACTGGCTGATAAGAGCGTGGAGTTCTGGTGTTAGATTACGTTCCTTGAACATATCTTCGCTCACTCCAAAAACGAATTGATCTTGTTGAGGGAGGTAGATGCGATTTCGTTCTTGAAAATCTTCATCAATATCACGTAAAAAATTTGTCAATTGCATAAAATCACCGAGGATTTTTGCAGGCTCAAATGCCGCGACGTCACGATACCCCAAAATGTAGGTCATCACGTGCCCTACAATCCCCGCTGATCCCCACATGTAGGTTTCCAGTTCAGCATAACTATGATAACGCTCTTTGTACGTATCCATATCCATGGATGTAAAAAAATCTCGTATGTAATCAAAGGGAATACCTAGGGTGCTGAAAACAAAATAACACGCACGATGAATTGGATGAGTGTTGTCTTGAACCCCCTTTTCTACAAGCAGATTCCAATCATCGATATATGCCTGTAAAGTATCATGGGTTCGTGATGAAAAAAATTGATCTGGATTATCAATAAGCTCCTCTGCGTAGCGAACAAAGGCATAAAAAATGACCGTATACTCACGAACATCGCGCGGGAACCATGAGGTAGCGCGCGCATAACTTGACCCAAAATCATCTAAAAAAGACTGACAGACTTGTAGATCTGATTGATAGGATTCATAGGGATCTGGGGTATACTGAGACATAGGAGTATAGCTATTGTACTCTGTTCCAACGAGAATATGAACCTACGTAATGAACTACAAACCTTTAAAGCGAAATTTGATCCTATTTTTTTAGAGCAAGTGACTGGATTATTAGAGCAATATAAAAATTTTTCAGATACCACTTCTGATCTAGATGTAACCATTGAAAGTATCTTAATTCCCTACGCATCTGGGGGGAAACGTATCAGACCTTTTCTCCTGGAATTTCTCAGTACAGAAAAAGCATCTCAGGATCAACTACAGGCAGCCGAACTCAGTCTTGAACTCTTTCATTTAGCGGCCCTCATTCATGACGATATCATGGATGAATCACCCGTTCGACGCGGGGTTCCCACTCTCCATGTAGGATTAGCACCAGAAATTATCGAAAAATCTCGTCTTCCTGAGGACATAGCCCTGTTGCTGGGTGACGGATGTATTATTGCGTCTTTGGAGCATAGCTATCGCCTTTCTACTGTCATCCAACAAGAAATTACCACCATGATGCAGCGAACCATTCGTGGTCAATATTTAGATGTCTATGACATGAACCAACCTTATGGGAGTAGCACCTCCGAACAAGTATTTACTCGACACCGCCTCAAAACTGCCTGGTATACCTTTGGGAGCCCAGCTCGTATTGCATTTCTTCTGAATCAAAAAGACGAAACCATAAACCAAAGTGCCCTAGAAAAAATTACCCAAATCTTTGTAGAACTAGGGATTTTGTTTCAAATTCGAGACGATATCATCGACTGTATTCCGGATGCAAGCAAAAAAAATCCATTTGGAGATATAAAAGAAAATCAAACAACCTGGGTCACCCTCTACTTGCAAGAACATCATCCAGAAAAATTTACTGAACTCGTGAATCATAAAAATAACGGCGATTACGATGCAGTAGAAAAACTCTTTGAGAGTATTTCTTTTCAGGAAGCTTTTGAAAGACAATGGCAACAACGAGAATCAATAGTGAATGATTTTAGTATTGAATATCCACAATGGGGAGAAAAAGCACAGGCACTGTTATCGCTACTGACACTGTAAGGAAAAGATCGAATTACGAGATACACAAAAAACCCCAAGGTAAGCCCTGGATTTTTTTAAGCTAACAAAAGTTAATATCATGCTATTAGTTTTGTTTATGTTCTCGTGCTGCTTGATAGGCGCCGAGGGTGCGTTCGCGTGTTTTTTTTCTATCGATCATTGGGGGACGGTAACCAAAACCTGAATACTCAGGGACCCAACGTTTTATATAGATCCCCTTTGGGTCAAACTTTTTTTGTTGGGTTTCTGGATTAAAAATCCTGAAATAAGGCGCCGCATCAACTCCTGTACCAGCAACCCACTGCCAGTTTCCTACATTTGAAGACAAATCAAAATCAAAAAGTTGTTCTGCAAAATAACGCTCTCCCCAACGCCAATCAATCAATAGATCCTTGACCAAAAAACTTGCAACTACCATACGCACACGATTGTGAAGATAACCTGTTTCTCTCAACTGTCGCATTCCTGCATCAACAAGAGGAAAGCCTGTTTCCCCTTCTTTCCAGCGCTTAAATTCATCAGGATTATTACGCCATACAATATGATCATATTCAGGTCTAAATGCCTGATCTACCGTATGCGGAAAATGGTACAAAAGGCTCATAAAAAATTCACGCCAAATGAGCTCACTCAGAAAGGTTTGTTCTGATACCGATAGTGCCTGGTGTATAATTTTTCGAATACTCACGGTACCAAAGCGTAAGTGTGGCCCCAGGCGAGAGCTCGCATATTCATAAGGAAAATCCCTTAGGCTCCCGTACTCTTGTAATAGATTATTATCAAGCTGATAGGGTAAAATTTTTCGTATGGATTCCTGAAAACCTAATTCATTAAGCTGTGGAAATTCATCTGGTATACCCAAGAAGTTTTGAAATAATGATGTGTCCGTATAGTTTTTTAAATCTCTCGCTGTTTCTAATTGCCTCCTCCATGCTCGCGCATAGGCGGTATACACCAAATAGGGTGTGTCATCTTTTTTAAGTACCTCTGTAGGATCCAAGGCAACTTGATCTTTATAAGCCCGAAAGATAACCTCATGTTTTTCACACAAATCCATAACCACACCATCACGTTGTCGTGCCTGCGGTTCATAATCAGCATTTACCAAGACACGGGTAATCTCATACTCCTTGAAAAGTTGCCTAAAAACATCAGGTACCCTTCCCTTTTTAACCAACAAACTAGACCCTGCATCCTTGAGCTGTGCATGTATCTTGGTCAGTTCATCATAGATAAAATTAACCCTATGATCATCTTTAGGAAGCGGGTCAAGAATATCATCATCAAAAATAAACAGTGGAAGAACTGATTGTCCGAGTGATAAGGCTTGATAGAGTCCATGATTATCTTCTAACCGTAAGTCTCTGCGAAACCAAAAAATAGTGATGGGTGTTTTTTCCTGCATGTCTCTAAAGTATACCCTAGTTCATCTCTATAAAATAAAATACCACCCATGGTAATTAGCCATTGATAGGTAGTATCTTTTATGAAAGAGATCAAGGATTATTTACTTGCCGTAAATTTATACAATTGCATACCGAGTACTGACCCTACAATAGGAGCAATAATGTATAGCCAATTTAGAGAATTAATTCCAAACGCAACAGCTGGATTTAAGACCCCATTAGATCCAATCAATGCAGCCATGGTAATACCGAGCAAGAGTGAACCTCCAATAACAATCCCCGAAAGATGTTGTGATGTTTTTCCATACACAACTGATGCAATTCCAAAGGTAAAGAAGAGCGTTCCGACAATTTCAGCGATCAATACATCCCAAGAATGACCTACAGCCACCTCTGGCATTCCAAAAAAGTTAGCGATAAAAATAGCAGCAACAAAAGCCCCCATAACCTGCGCAATGATATACATCAAGGCGTCTTGGTAAGAGATCTTTCCAATAGAGAGTGCACCAATGGTAACTGCCGGATTGATATGCGTTCCTGAAACATGGCCAATGGTATACACAAACAACCCAAGAACCAGTGCAGCCAACACTGGGGTGCTCACTGGAAAGGTACCTACAAGTGATAGCCCAACGACAAAGGTAAGTGCAAAAGTTCCTAATAATTCAACAAAATATTTTTTCATACAGAATTAGTATATTAACGAATAAGGTTTACTGTACCCCCTGAAGGGCAAGCCCAAGAGCAACTGAGAAGGCTGGGCCAGCTTGATCAAGGACATCTTCCAGGAATTCTGGCGAGACAGCTTTATCGAAAGGATCACCATATTCGGTTGTAATATTAAATCGTGATTCAAGTTCCTCTCGATAGTATGGAAGACGTGAACTCCCACCGGTCATAATAATCTTTCGAATTGGCTTCTCATATTCACGTTCATAACCAAAAATTACATTTTGAATTTCATTAAAGATATAATTCATCCCGGTACTGATACTATTGTATACCTCTTTATTAGTATGATTACGATCAAGTCCTACTTCGCGTTTCATTTTTTCAGCCTCATCGAATTCAATTTGAAAGGATTTAGCGATAGAATTTGTTAAATAATACGCACCCCGATTAACAACGTGGAACTTGCGAACAACACCATGTTCAACCACAGAAACACGAGTTCCTGAAGCTCCACTATCCAAGAGAAGCACTGGGGCTAGCTCGCGCCCAAATACTCCACGAATAGCACTGAAGGTTTCAATTTCGTATGAAGGTGAAGAAAATCGATCAGAAAGTGTAATAACATTATTGTACTTTTCAACAATTTCGTTACGCACCGCGGCAACAAGAACATCGATTTCTTTCTTACTTCCCTTACGTTCATTTCCATATACTTCTTGCTCGGGAATCATCCACCAATCAAGAGACACTTCAGTCAGCGGAATGGGAATGTATTTTCGAGCCTCATTTTGAACGGCAGTAGTAATTTCTCGTCGATTAATATTTGGTAGTTTAAGGATAAAAATAAGACTGGTTGCTGAGGAAATAGAAATGACTGCGTCGCGCGCGGTTACATTCGCTTGGCTCAGTAAATTATTTAATGCATCGGCGAGTTGTTCTGCAGAGAGATTAGTGAGTTCTCCAGCCAACTTGTCCTCATATGGACCCAGGGCTACTTCCCCATAGGTTTCCAGAATAATACGTCCCCCTCCCTGGCGCAATTGAACGACCTTAATTGAAGACGAACCAATATCAATCCCCACAAAGGTATCTGACTTTCCTTTAAAAATCCCAGAAAAAATTGAACTTAATGGATTTTTCATACCCTCGTAGTATACCACATATCGTCTATGTCTATACTTTCCCAGGTAGTTGAAGAGATATTTTTTCCACGACCGCACAAAATCAATGCACAAAACCTTAAACGATCATGTCAATATCAGATTATAGAGATTGCATCTGAGCTACGTAATATCTTTTTAAAACAACTTTTTTTTGAAACTCGCCAAGACAACACACCTGAATTTTTTGCCTGTTATCCATATAGTGAGCAGGATATAAAAATGATGGTGCGGTATTTAAAAAAGTATAAAGATCCTAGAATAGAAATGACTATTGCTGAAAATATACAGGTATTGATTCAGAACCGTTTTTTGAATCAAGACAAGTCCATGTCATATATTTTTATTGCTATGCCCTTATCAAAACAACGTTATCGAAAACGAGGATTCAATCAGGTTAAAAACATTACTGATGCATGTAGTATGCTCACCACCATCCCAGTGTTGGCACCTAAACTAATTCGACGGCGCCATTCTCAGAAACAAGCACTCTTACAACGGAACGAACGTATTACTAATGTATTCAATGTCTTTGAGATCACGCCCTCTGGTATACAGAAAATTAAAAACAAACATATCATTATTATTGATGACCTTATTACTACTGGAGTAACCATGCTGTCTCTTATGCAACTCCTTTATAGTCATGGGGCGAAGAAGGTGATAGGGATTGGAATTGCTCATTAGGGGTATACTCGATTTTTTATTTGTTTTTTTGACAGATCAAGATGCTTATCTCTAGGTGTTAACTGTTTAAGCACTACGCCCTGTGCCAAAATAAAGTTATAATAAGATCAGTCATTTGTATCCATTCACCATGTTACTAACAACAATGCATACAAGCTGACATAAACATACTTATGTATCTTCTCTTTGAAAATATTACTGACAAAAATAAAAGTGATGCGATTAATACCCTGATCAAAGATTCTACAGCCAGTCCAGCTTTCTATTTCCTGGTTATTCTATCAGTAATCATGGCGACGTATGGGTTAATTTTGAACAATGCATCTGTGGTCATTGGATCGATGTTAATTGCACCGATCATGTCGCCGATGTTATCTTTGGCTCTTGGAATTACCCTTTCGGATCGAAAGCTTAGAAATAGATCAATACATGCCCTGTTGAAATCAGTGTTTTGGTCTGTTGGAGTTTCAACACTGGTAACCTTATTATTATGGAACATTACTGGAACCGAAACGTTTCAGACCTTATATAATCCAGAGGTGATTTCTCGGACCCAACCATCAATGGCATACTTCTTCATTGCTGTTATTGCCGGGCTTGCAACATCATTTGCTCGAGTAAAACCTGAATTAAATGAGGCGTTACCAGGAACAGCTATCGCCGTAGCTCTGGTTCCTCCACTCGCTACCATTGGGGTTGGGGTTGCAACCCTAAATGCCCAGGTTGCCTTGGGTGCCCTGTCTATGTTTGCTTTAAATGCAGTTGGGATTGTTATTGCTTCTATAATAATGTTCAGCCTGATGAAAATCTATACCAAACGCAAAATTGCTCAGCAAGTACTCACCGAGGTTGAGAAAGAACAAGAACAAATTGTTGAACAATATGAGAAAAAACAAGAAGCAAAGATAACCAAACAAGAACCGGACAAGAAGATTATACCTACAGACAGGGATGAAGTTATAGAGGAATATGAATCTTCTCCTAAGGAATAAGGTTGTTTAACAACACGTTCATGGTTTTTAAGCTCATTGTTCTTTAACACGGAAACTTCCCTATTTTTATTGAAAAATATTAATTAAAAAACAGGTCTCTGATTTGGACCTGATTTTTTTAACCTATTTTTTTGGTAAGGAGGTAGTATACAACTGCACGATGTTTTTTATTAATTCCTGACATACTCTCGAGTACCTCATGAATGGCCGCCATTCCTTTTTCTTGATCATCAATAGCGAGTTCATCTGCGACAAAATTAGTGTAAACACGCTTTACCTCCTCAGGATCTGTAGCTGCAACGTATGAAGCATCTTCGTTGTAGTTTGCAGGGCCAAGTCCATCAGTAACTTTTTCAAGTAAAGCAGAATCAACATCTACCCCAAGTTCTTTTAATTGCTGAGCATATTGCTCCATTTTTTCAATCTTTGTTGCCATAACATGTCAATATAATTATCTAATAAGACCCGTCCAGTATAACATACCGTAATTCTATGTTATAGAGAGGAGTCTTTTTTTTGAGGTAAAAAAATAGTAAACGTGGTTTCTTTATTAACCATACTCTCCACCTTAATCGTACCGTGATGTGCATCGACAATACGCTTAATGGTGGCTAAACCTAGACCATGACCAGAGATACCATGAGTACCCCCTCGTTTCCATGCATCAAAAATTTCAGTAATAGTATGTGTTGGTATCCCCTGCCCATTATCAATCACCTTTAAAACAATGTTCGAATCATCGGTAAAAAGTGATAATTGGATCCATGATCGTCTCTCATCAGATACGTATTTTACTGAGTTGCTTACAAGGTTTACCAACATAAGCTCAAAGGCGTGAGAATCAATGTGCATAAAAATATTTTCCTGAATTGATGTTTCAAGATCTATACCTGAACTTTCAGTAATAGTAGTCAGATAACTTACGATTTCCCTACTTTGTAGGCTTACATTGACGAGCTCCTCTGAATAAAAAACTGATGATGGATGAGCAAGGTACATGAGGCGACTAATAAATTCAGATAGCCTATCGACATGCTCTTCAAGCTCAACAAGGTCCGCATGATGAAGTTGTTCTTTGAGCCTCCTGAGGGTAACAATTTCAGATTTTAAAATAGTTAAGGGTGTCTGTAGATGATGGGTGATATCTAATACGGTTTGACTATGTTCTTCTTGGAGACGTGCATATTCTTTTTGTAATTCAGTATGTGGCTGTTTATGATCATACATGTTAAGAACCTGAGATGATGTTTCTGTAGTGGCTTTTGATTTGATAGATAGATGTTGATCATTGTCGAGGTTTGTTTGATGTTGCAAGTAAGACGAGGGGTTGTGCGCTGTATGTGCTAAGGATCGTTTTTTGAAAGCAAAAGAAATATCAAATAAGTCATCACAGATGAGTACGTATCCGCTTACAATACTAAAAGCCATGGTTGAAAGCGGGCCGATGAAGTTTGTATGAGGGACCTCAAAAAGTGGTAACACAAGACTAAAAAATACAGAAACAACGGTAATACCCATCAGCGCTATGAATAAATGAATCATACGAGATTGCTCTCGTTTTTGTGCATGTCTAAAATTTTTATAGAGAAAGTAAAGGCTTGAAATAACATACCCGACAATCGATAACACAAATGGAACAAACAGTGGTCCGTTTTTTGGAAAAACTTGAAAATGAACAACTTGCGCACTCTCAATGATCACGTTATACGGTAGAACAAAGTGAAAGGTACCCCTTTTGTAAGACAACAATTCTCTTCTTGATTTAACAGAAAATTAATGTTTTACATCATATATGGC
>JAOXNJ010121115.1:0-11346 GCA_028566655.1 Metis holothuriae
GAGGCTTTTTTTGTACCCCAAAACTTACCTCAACTCCAACCTCTCTATCCTCTCTCCCTGTTCTTTGATACGCTCCAGTGCATTCAATGTACGTACTTTCCCATTAGTGAGTTTTACATCTATCTCATTCAGCAATATTCCTTTCACAGATTTTTCAAAAATATCGATAGATCACGTATAGCTTGCTAAGTCATAGCCTCCATTGATCTGAAGAGCAAGTTTGTCTCCCACGTTAGCAAAAAAGAAATCTTGGATAAGTGGTTCAATCTCTATCTGTTTGGTGCTTTGTTTTCTCTCTGCAAGTTCAGCATTGAGGACACCTGTTGTATCTCCATGAGCACTGATGCTTTCCTCTATACGCCCAAACTCAGTTATCGAGCTTGCATCTTCTACGAAAGCACTATCTTTCTCACTCACTGCGTTTGCTATCGTATCAGCATCATAAGACACTTCCCATGAGATGATATTTCTATCATGTTCATCTTCATAGTCCCACTTGAGGAGGTAGTAGTCGTCTCATGAAGTACGATCTTGTCCTATCATATCAGCGACCAAGAGTTGTTGATCGATAATTTTGAACGACAGTCACAAGCTCTCTAGATTTTTGAGAACACTCAGGAGCGTAGTATTTTTGTTGATACTGAGTGACGTTATCATCGTCGAAGTGTCAGGATGGACTGATAGTCCAGTAGCATCTCTTGTGTTTATTTCAGTGAGCAAGTCAGTGATGATAGAAGAGATGGACTGGTTGGTATAGTCTTTTTGATGAGCGACAAGTTTTTTCTCGAGTAATCATTCTAGACCACGCAGGATCACTTCTACTCATGTATCTCCCACACGTACTGTCTTGATATATCATTGTAAGAACGTTTTGACCTGTCATGACTTCTCATAGGTCAGTAGGACTTTGTTATACTCTTTGAAGTTCGTAGATGTTATTTTTGGCTTGTTTCAGACAAAGAGCAAAGTCGCTTCATCATAGCCACTCAAGCGTTGTGTACACGAAAATTCTACCAGATCAAATATCTGTGTGAGTGGGTTTCGATCTTTATCATACAGGTAAAGTACAATCATCTTAGAGTAGTCAGGTTCTAAAACTTATCACGACAGAGAAGGTCGCTGACACATCAGGATTTGCATCGAAGATCAAGAGTTGCATAGATCACTTCCCATAGATCCACTGACTTCATGGGACACGATATTGGATCATATCTTCTCCATTCTTTGTTGCTATATTTGTTTCTCCATCTATCACGATCGTGTCTCAGACATCAGCATTGATATCTAATTCAAACTGAGCTCATGTTGTAGGGTTCTGTATTTTCAGAGGTCATACAATCTCATCATTAGCAAAAATAACGAACTTCAGCGGTACTCTTACATTTCACGAGACGTTAAACTCGATGATACTTCCCAGACTATCGAGAGAAAAAGGGATCGAAAATGGAATAGCAAAACCACCAAATCAGGTCTTACTTGCATCATAGGAGATTCTCTCCAGTGATTTATAGATAGGACTTCACACACTCTCAAACACCACTCTCCATTTGTAGTATGCTCAGGACATCTCAGTGTCATAATCTGCGATTTCCACTGATTCTGCTACCACGACATTGATTGTTCGCTCATGATCAAACATATCTCTAATGACAAGCTCTCTAGGAATCACATCTGTTGTGTCGTCTTGGAGAGCAAGGAGATTTTCTAGATACAAGACTGACTGTTCTAGATAATCGTTTCATAGCCCATCAATCACTCATTCTACGACAATTGTCCTCCACTCAGCAAGTTCAGGGGTGCGAATACGACCATGATTTCCTTGAAACTTTGTGCTATCTGAGTTGGTTCTCAATCTCCTTCGAGAAATAGACGTATAATCAATACCACTTGCTCCATCTCTAAGCAAGTCATTTCCATCTAGCAGTACTTTTTTTGCCTCCATGATATCCTATATATGAGTAAAATAACAAACCCAACGTCGATCTCCAGCATGTTCCCCTCTCCTAGTGAAGCGGTTGGGAGAGGGGTTAGGGGTGAGGGTTACAATCTAAATTTTTGCCTTTCTAGGTATCTCTCAAAATCGAACTCGTTTCTAAACACAAGATCTCCATTATGTTCTACTTTCCTGCTATTATCTATCGTTTGACTTCCAAGACTTTGTGCAAGGAGATCTCTTGTTGTTCTTGCATCGATAATACGTCCACTTTGACTTGGGACAAAGAGCTCAGTCGTTGCATTGATAGATCCATCAGGATTTTCTCATACAAGATAGGGCTGTCAGGCTTGGACTGGTCATCATTTGTATCTTTGTCTTGCTCTTTCTGCGTTCAATGCTCTTTGTGCTTGTATTGCTTGGTTTATTTGCTGTATTAGTGCTTGATAATCCGCATTCATCTTATTGAGATTATTTTGGATATGATAGGTGGTTTGGTTAGAGAGTGACATAACTGTCCTTGCTAGATCACGTTCCATATCTTTTTTACTATCTATGAGTGTTTGATATTCGATACGCTCATCGATGAGCCTATCAAGGAGTTGTTGTTCCTCTGAATCCATTCTCTCATACCGTTTTGTTTGTCTCAGTGCTTCCAGTTCTTCGACGCTTGCTTTTTCTACTGTTTGAAATACTTCATACAGTTTTTTTCTTCTTTCTAGACGCTCTTTCTCCGCTTGAAATACCTCTTCTTGTTTTTTGATCTCTGCTTCTGCTTCCGCCTGTACTCTTGACTGTTCCGCTTGATAATCATACAATTCACGCTGTTCTTCTGTTAGACTTGCACGTTCTCTCTCTGCATTCAGGAGTGCTTCTATACTTTCTCCTTCTCCTTTTGAAGCCTCGAGAATATTATTTTTCCTATCTTCAAGTTGTTTTTGGAGTTCTTCTATTTCTTTTTGAAGTTCAGCCTGTCTTTCTAGTTCGCTTGTTGCGTCCTCTTCGTTTTCTTTTGCCTTTTCTTTACTTTCTGTAATTTGATCTTGTAAATTGAGAATTTCTTGTTCTAGTTCGACTTGTCCTTCTATTTGAGTTCTAAGAAAATCTGCTTGATTGCTTCATAGTTCTTCGTTTCTCTCTTTGTTTATCTCATCAAGTGTTTCTTGGTATTCATTGCGAAGTTCCGTAAGTTCTTCAGTAGTTTTTTTGATGCCATCTTGGAGGGTTTTATGCATTTTTCTACTTGCCTGTGTTATATCTTCTTCTACTTGCTCTATATCTTCTAGCTTATCCTCATATTCTTTAAATTGCTTGTTGAGATCGTCAACATTTTCTTCCAACGACTCTATTTCTTTATTCATTTCTTTTGTTCATCATCAAGCACCTCATCATCACAAAGAGTCTCATAGTCATCACGCAGACTGGTCAAGGTTTTCCAATGCATCCTGTAAATCATTTGCCTTTTGTGTTGCGATATCAAACTTAACTTCATTGATCCTATTTCATGCTTCTTCTATCTTTGTAGACAAGGCGTCCATTGCGATTCTTCAGTTCTCAGATATCCTATTCAGATTGTCCCAACTAATTTGCTTAATTCAGTCATCTATTGATTTAAAATCAAAATCGACTCAAAAATCTACTCTTCCAAAGGATACTGTTCCTATTTGTCATATATTTACTCATGGTATTTGATTGACTGTACTAGCCATAGTATCTATCATCGACAGAGCTCTATTGATACCACTCTCAAGCAATGAGAGCACTCAATTAATTGCCAGTTGCAATACTCACTTTATTCAATGTCAAAAAGCTGATCATATATTATGTCATCAGTTCTGAAATATTTGTCTCAAGTTATTCATGATCGTAGTAGAATTTGCTACGAGATCCATAAATATACCTATGACCTGTGCTATTTTGTTACCTACTGGTCATATCAAATATTTTTCAATATATAACGGCACTCTCTCGACAAATCACAAAATAGCTCATATCGCAATAAGCACTCATTGTCCTATCGTTGTTTTGAAACTATTTCGTCTATTTTCTGCAAGCTGTAACTTTGCTTCATTCGTAGAGACCATTTCTTCAACTGCTGTTACCAACGATCATTGAGAATTAGCAAGTTCATCTAGAGAATTTTTGTATTTTTCATTTTGAGAGGTTGCAAGTGTTTCTACCAACAAGAGAGCATTTACATCTGGTATAAGCTTTCTCAATTGTTCACGATTTCATCATACTGCTTTATATACGTCTTCAATCACTGCTATAAAACCTTTTTCTTTGATAGCAGTTTTCCCAACTTCTATTCATAACTCTTTCATCTTCTTTGATGCTTCTTGTGTTGGAGCTGACAACGCATTGATAACACCACGCAATTGTGTCGTAACTTCACTTGCTCTCCCAGTTACTCATGTCGCAGTAGAATACACTGCAAACAATTCCTGTAGATCTAGTCAGGCAGATTTAGCAGTAGTTCCCACTTGTTGTATATATTGTGCCACTTCTCATATAGTTGTTTGTCACAATTCATTTGTCTTGAAAAATAGATCTGCTACTTGTGTTGCTTCCGACATTTCTAGATTATATGCTTTGAGTATAGCTATGATACCACCAAATGCTGTCTTTGTGTCAGTTCATGCTCATACAGCTACCTGTGCAGAGAGTTCAAGTATTTTACTTGCATCTTTGAAGTTTACACCTGCTGAGACAATATCAAATGATGCATCAAGCAATTCTTCAGCTGATACTGGCAAGTTATTAGAGATTCTTTTTATGTCACTTCATAATCATGATAGTTCTTGCCTTGATACTCTTGCGACAGTATTTACTTTAGCTAATCCTTTCTCAAAATTTCTTGCAGACGCTACCCCTTGTGCAAAAAATTGGAATATAGCTGTTGCTGCAAATGCCGTAGCTATTGCATTCCCCAGTCTTTGTACTTGTGTACGCAAATAATTGAGTCATTTACCAGTTTTTTTAGTAAAGTCTTTTTCGACTCAATCACCTGCTTGTTTCATTTTCTGCTGAATCTCTTTGACGGTTGTTTCTAAATTCTTCACCTTGAGATCTATTTTGAGTTCATTTGACATAATCTAGGAGTTCAAAAACTAAAGCATATTCTTTCATCAAGTAAGTTTCATCAGTCATTCACTATCTAATGTTTTTTCGTTTCTCATTGGATCGTATTCTTCTTTTCAGGTGATAACGGACAAGTTATCCATTATTTTTCGGAACATTTCTAGTGACATATTCATGCAATCATGATGGAGAACACGAGAGACAATCCCAATCCATATATGAAAATCTTTCAGACGATTTTCCATAGCCTTGCTTGGTTTTCTCGTAAGTGTTCTTGTCAATTCATTGCTTCAGTGAGTAGTATCTAAAAGTATCTGTAAGAAGCGTTTTGTTTGTTTCCTATCCAATCACACATTCTTTCAGCATTCAGACAATTTCTTTTCTAAGAAATATTCAGGGTCTTTGAGAAAGACATAGTAATCTCATACACTCACTTCCCAACATCGGAATTTCTTGCCACCATAACTGAAATAATATTTGACTAATCCATTCATGCTTCGTTCGTAATTACAGCCAATAAAAGTGCTAATTCTTTGTCACTAAAACGCTCAACATCTATATCATCATTTCGAAGAGGTAAAAGTTCTGCAAGAAGTGCTTTGGTTTTAGCATACATACTCTTACCTACTCATATGTTAGCAATAGTGTCTTTTACTCTTTGTTTCATATTCGATGGCATCTCTCACAGTGCAATCTCTTGATTACCTGCTTTCACAAACTGAAACTCTCAAGGTGCATCTAAGTTAAAGTGCATAATAATATACCAAAACTAAAAAATCACCCTCTAATGTAAGAGCGGTGATTTTTTTCACAAGGACAGATTTTACAAGCTATCACATCCAATATCAGATGCCACACAATTCTTTACATCATAATACTGTATTGAATCACTTTCTTCAAATTGCATAATCCCATCAATATTAGCCTTGAAGTAATCGCTATAAGTTTGTCAGATAGTATCTGTGAGCAGTGTTTCTATATATACATTTCACGAATATACTTGGTGATTGTATCACTTGTATGTGACTGATTCATGTTCCACCATCTTTTCTACAATAGCATTTTTAATAATTGGTGGCATTGCATTCATTTCTTTCATAATTTCATCCAAATCTTCAAATGTAGGATTTGTACGCAATGTAACATCTTTAGCATCTCTTACGCTTGATTGATGATTACTATATGATACTATTCATATTATAACGACTACGACTAATATAATAGCTAGTATTCATTTCTTCATGATACAAAAGTTACAAAGTAAAAACCACTTTCTATTTTTTTTTATCATACTTCACACATTATCTATTACATGTCCAGAAGCAACTACAAAGCTATAAGAAAAACAAAAAAACCGTATCCTGCGACACGGCTTCTTTTATGAGTGAAAATCCTATGTTTAACTTGCTGATTGTTCATCATCGATGTATAGCATCACATCATTATCATCAGGCTGAGCGGTGAAGGAGACAGGTAATTTCATCACCTCATCTACACTATCATCACTTACAAATCCAAGTTCAAGATTTCCATTTGAGTACGCTTCTGGAATATTGATAGAGAACACTTTGCCATTTGCATCTTTGTTTTCAAAGACAATCGCATGTGACTGCATAGCGATAAGTAAGTCTTTTACCGTATATCTCTTCTTTGCATTTGGAGTATATGTGTAATCGACAAGGATAGTACCACTTTGAGCAGTAAGAGACTCTATGTATGTATCTCCATTTAATGCAAACACTCTATAGTCAGTATCTTCAGCGATACTTGATCCATCGACAGTGATAGTAATATTTGTTGCTTTCGTTCCATCTCCATTTGCGTTTGCAAGTTTAATTGGTGTTCCTACAGCCCACATATTAATCACTTCATCTGTGACATTGATTGGACTTCCTGCAAAATCTTCTATACTTCCTGCACCATCAAGCAATGCGAGATTTGATGGGTCAATCTCGTAAATCTCCGCAGTAAATACGACAGAACTTGTCTTTTTCTTAGGTGGAAGATATCCATTATGAGCTCTAATTTGAATAACATTATACTCCACATTTACTTTTGCATTATCCAAGAGTCAGATATTTATGCCATCGATTTTCAAGATCCCACTACCTGCTCTGATAGCTTTCTCTTTTTGAACCTTTGTCTGTGCCATGTGATACATAGTAAGAAAGTAAATTATCACCACTATAGGTTGGCACGTTTTTTTTACAAGGACATTTAGATATGGACTTTTACTTTGTTGATATTCAGCGTAAGAGCAGTACCGTGCATCCTTTCTTTGTAATCATAGATTGGCATTCTCCCAGTAATCCGAGAATAGTTGTATCCTTCATCTTTCCACATATCAAATTGTTCAAAGATATCATCTGCAATACTATTACATATCAGTTTATCCTTGCTCCATATGGTGATTTGATACATTGCATGCATCTTTGCCTTGTAATATTTCGTAGCGATCTCTGCATAGGTAATCATAGGATTTGCTATAGCATAGTTATTCTCATCTTCGTCATTAGCTTGGAGATGTATATTTTGTGCTCACACCTCATTAGCCACTGAAGCTACAGTAATGAGACGTTGATATATTTTCTCTTCTAGGGTCATGCTTATTGGATAAAGTGATTAAAGACTTTTTGGACAGTTCTTTCAATAACATCTCTCTTGTCTGTAAATGTTTTTCTTATATAGCTACGTGGCTTCATACGGATAGTGCCAAATTCTAGGTATATACCATATTCACTCGGCACAGATCACTCTCATTCTTTTACAATTTCCTTTCATTCAACTCAAGCACCTACCACTCCAACTTTGTAGTAAGTTCAACTAACCTTTTCATATTGTATACTTTGTTTTAATCGTCATTTTACTGATCTACTTGGATCTTTTGGTAACCTCTTAGGGTCTCTTGGCGTGATCTGTACTATTTCATCTTGTAATGCCCTTGATCACTCTTCTAGAGCAAGATCTATAGCTCTTTCAATCATTGTATCATCCATAGTAAACTCAGCCATCCTATTCATGTAGAGATAAATATACTTGTCTATGGTCGAGTACCCCACCAAATGCATAGATAGCTTGTATATCATCCACTTTCCACTCCTTTTCTCCATCCACCACAAGATCTCCTTTCTGCATACTTGTATCCAGTTCAATATACAGGGTAGCACTACTTTCTGTATTTACCACACCACTGCTTCCAGAGGAGATAATATGTTTGATATTGTTCCTTTGTATAAGTAATATACCTTCAAAGTCTATTGGATCAGTGTATATCTTCTTTGTTTGTCAAATATTGTCTTTAGTGAAAGACACTGGCTTGCTTTGCATAGTACGAAATTCTGATGAGAATGATGCGAGGAAGCTCATTACTGCGTTACATGAAAGCTAAAAACCTTATATTTTTCTTTGATCACTCCATAATCTTGTGAGAAATCCTTATCACGACTACTGAGTTCATTTGGTCAGAAGTAGGTCATACTCAGACCATCGAGTTTTTTTGTTTTTATTTCTTTATTGTCGCTATTTGGCGTTTGTTCATCTCTCATTTTACTCAGGTATTTGAGGAAAAATCCCTCTAAATCACGTGGTACAGTAGTGTATCATGTAGTGTGGGTTATACGAATGTTTTTATAGCCTTTTGGCAGTAAACTCTTTGCATATACGATATACCCATCATAAAAATCTAGCTCAACCTCATGTCGAGAGTAGCCATTGTTTGTGGTATATTCTATCTTACTCACATCTTGTACGAGCCTTTCCATGATCACTCTGTTTGTCCCATAGCCATCATATCTTCTTGTCTCAGTTTTTTGTGAGAGATCATCTCCTAGTTCTGTAGAGAGCATCTCACTTCATCTTTCTATCAGTTTTGTCAAAGCTTCATCTTGAGAGCTGTCTTGAGGGTCAAGAGCAATATATGCTTTGAGTGTCTCTAGCGTTGTATACTGCATTGATCAATACCTTGATATAAAATAATTCTGAATCTTCTGACATCTCTATAACGTGAATCAGTAACCCTTCTTCTGAAATGATGAAGCATCTTTACGTCACGCATGATAGAAACATCATAGAAATCAAAAAACCACCCACATCTTAGCTTGGGTAGTTTTTTTTACAAGGACATATATGAGAGTATTAATTTTTTGATTCATCAATTATTGGAGCTCATTCAGCTTCTACTTCTCCTGTTGTAGGATTTGTATTGAAAATAACAACAATCCTACTTACAACTCAGAAATTATTTCGATAAGCATCATGCTCTAAACATTCAGTGATAAGTGATTGAATATTTGTAATTGTTTCTCAAGTACATGGTATATTCTGACTTTCAAATCATGCCTCCACCAATTCAGTGACTGATCAAGACATATTTTTAGGAATTGTATATATTTGGGCATTTTGATCAGTATTAGCATAGAATTGAGCAAATCTTTTATCATACCATAGAGATTTTGGATTAGATCAGTCTAGCATCTTTATGAATTTTATAAGCTAAATGTAGCTTACAATACATATCTATATATATATATGTCAATATTAGATTACCAAAACTACTCATCATCACTATCAAGATCTGCTAGTACATCTTCTACGGACTCGTCGTCATGATCTAGATCGCTCAGGTTTTCTTCATCTACCTGATGATCATCATCGAGACCATATCCGAGCTTATCGCTTTCTTTGATGATTCTCTTGTCTCACCATTTTCATACCTTTACCCCCTGTGATGTGAGGAATGCTTTTCTTTCTACTATATCATTTCAGCCCTCATCACCACCAGTATCGTTCGTAGCTGAGGCTTTCGTTGAGGTCGGATCATAGAGTTCAAATCCAGCATTTTTGTAGATATGAAGATTATCTTCTAGTATTTCTACAATTTGAAAAGGTCTTATTCCATTGAAGTTTCTTCTTTGTGTATTCCTCACGAGGACTGTTTTTGCTTTGCTTGGCATAGGGATAGGTGATAGGAGATAAAGAAAGAAGGTAGTGATATGCTTACCACTACCTTGCTAGAGAAAAGGGTTATGCTACTTTCATATTGGTGATCAAGGTAGATGCTTCAGGGTTTTCTACATGGAAGTCTAATCTCATCTTGAAGTGATACTTGAATCCTAGACTTGGCACTCTTTCTGTTTCAAATTGGATCGCACCATTTCCAGTCTGTATACCATAGATGAAGTTCAAAGGATTTCCAAAAATAGTGTCTGCACCGTCCAGTGTTGCTTTATGTACTGTTGCTTCGTCTGCGATATCATACTCGATAGGTCTATCAAGAGTGAGTGTATTGGTTGCTTTAATGACAATTTGGTAAGTTTTTTGAGAGACTAGACCGAAGTTCACGACAATATACGCTCCTTCTGCAAGACCGCTCGCATCGGTTACTGTGATTTGATTTACTATCCCATCAGCAGTCACCGCTCCATCTACATCTGTAGCACCAGTAGAGCTGATCACTGGCTCATCTACTCTCATGAGAGGTACTTCGATAAGTGGTTTACCAAGTATCTGAGATTTGAGCTCTGATCTTACCGCACTATCTGCTACTGTGTCAAAGAGTAACCCATAATCAATCATCACATCGCTAGGACACAAGAATTGTGTTTGATTTCTATACTTGGTTGCAAGCATTTTCACCGCTCTTGCAAACTTATCTTTAGCGACCTTTCTATCAGCGAATGAGTTAGTATCACTTGCATCTACCACGTTACCAGACTGAAGCAGTCTATACTTAAATCCATCAAACTGATCGAGCGTACTTACAGGAGCATCATCTGATACTTTCCTTGAATAGATACCAACCTCTTCGAGTTCATTTCACACTTTCTTTGCTATCAATCTCATGAAGGTCTCTTTGAATTTTCCTCCTTCGATATTATCTTCTAGTTCCTCATCAGTGATAAAGATACCACCACGCACCATCTTGGACTTAAGTTCTATTGTTTCAGTACTTGCTTCTTGATACTTATCACTTCCAAGAGCCACACCACTTTTTCATGGATGGAGGAAACGCCCATTAGCAAAGAGTTTTGCAATTGTTTTGATTGGTTTACTCATCTTTACAAATCTCACTGCTTTGAGAAGTTTTGACTCGTCTTTGACGTAGTCTACGAAGACATTTGCTTGTTCTTCGTTGAGGTGTACAAGTTTACCGTTTAGGCTTTGTGTATCGAACACCTTTTGAAGTTTTTCTACTTTGCTCATAGTTGATAAAAATAAATAGATAAAGAGGATATCATTTCATCTGACTTCATTGCATTCATCAGACTTCATACGTTATACTATATCAAGCCCAGACCATACACCTTCTTCTCTCTGAGAAGTTTTAGCTATCT
>JAOXNJ010121337.1:0-11344 GCA_028566655.1 Metis holothuriae
TAGTATCATTGAATGATGAGCCTGTAATATTGATAAAGTCACGAGCTTCATGCTGGAAACTACCAGTATTAACCGTGAAATACCCGCCAGTGAGAGCACTCATATCTACAGAAATCGATGTTAGCATGAAACTATAATCAAGCGTGTTGGTTCCTAATCCACCTTCAAAAGTATCATTACCATCACTACCGAAAACTAAATCGTCACCATCTCCAGCAATAAATTCATTAGCGGCACTGTCGCCACGGAGCGTATCATCACCAGCCGTGGCAATGACATTCTCAAAACCACTGATAAAGTCGTTATCACCGCCTACTACCGTCACCGTTGTTGTGGTGCCACCATTAAGAACCAAATTTATGGCATCAATGCCAGTCTCAAGCGAATAATCCAGCGTGTCATTACCTGTGCTACCATGCAGTGTATCCTGACCTGCAAGGCCATAGATCAGATCATCTCCGCCATCACCCCATAGATAGTTACCCAGTGAATCACCGCCAAGCGTATCATCACCATCACCGCCAACAACACGTTCAATATTGCGGATAATGTCTTCTTCTGAGCCACCGATTGTTACCGTTGCGTCATTGGCACCATTCAGAACTAAATGTATATCCTGCGAGTTAGTATAAACATCCTGATCATAGCGTAAAGTATCCAATAAACCATCGCCACCATCAATTGTATCTGCACCTTCACCACCAGTAAGAGAGTCATTGCCAGCACCAGCAATGATCAGGTTATCTTCTGCATCACCATAAATCGTATCATCCCCATCCGTGCCAATCACATTCTCAATCTCACGGACAATGTCATTGGTGCCACCACCTGTGACGGTCACCGTAGTTGCCGATGCACCGCCAAGACGTACATCAATAGAGGTCACACTAGCCTGACCTGAATAATCCACCTGATCAATACCAGCACCGCCAACCAGACTATCTTCTCCATCACTGGCTGTGAAAGAGTCATCCCCAGCACCACCATCAATCGTGTCATCACCACCACGTCCATCAAGCACATCATTACCATCACGTGCTTCAAACAAGTTGCCGTCTGCATTACCAAGCAATGTATCATCACCTGAAGTTGCAATCACCCCTTCTATATTGCGGATCGTGTCATCATCGCCGCCGCTGACGGTGATCACGCTATCTGTACCATCCTGAAGGTCAACATTGATGGAACCCGGATCAAGCACAGAATAGTCAATAATATCCTCATCACCTGCACCGCCATCAAATGTATCGCTACCAGCTGTCGCTATGATCGAGTCATCCCCGCCCAATGCAAAAACATTATCTGCCAGTGCCGAACCAGTTATTGTATCATCACTATTTGTTGTGTAATAAAGCTCAAACCCAGAGAAATTATCGGCGCTGCTATCGCCGGTGAATAAAGCTGTATTTGTTGAAAGGTCAAGGGATATAGCCGCCGGCAGATCATCAAAGCGCAATTCATCCGTGCCAGCTCCACCAATCAGGCTATCAGCCCCAGATCCACCAAACACGGTATCATTTCCTAATCCACCATCGAGCGTATCATTGCCACCGCCGCCACGCAGCAAATCATCACCATCGCCTGCCACGACATCATTATTTGCACTATCGCCCTGAATCGTATCATTGCCAGAAGTTGCAACAATATTTTCTATGTTAAGCAGTGAGTCCGTACCGCCATCACCGTCATCACTTGCAGTGTTGGCTGATAGGTCTACATTAACAGGACCTGCAGCTGATGAGTAGTCAGCCGTGTCATCACCATCTCCACCTTCAAGAGTGTCATCACCTGCAGCACCGGATAGAGTATCATCACCACTATCGCCATCAAGAAGATTATCATTTGCATCACCAATCAGACGGTCATTATTGCTTGAGCCTTCAAGATTCTCAATATCAACCAACACATCTGTGCTGCCATTGCCGTCATCAGTAGCAACATTATTGCCAAGATCTACAACCACACCACCTACAGCGTCACTATAACTTGCCGTATCTGTTCCAGCACCACCATCCAAAGTATCAAGTCCGCCGCGACCATTGAGGATATCATCACCATCAATACCTCGCAAACGATTTGACAATGCATCACCAAGCAACGTATCGTTACCTGTACTGCCTATTACTTCTTCTACTTCTTCAATAACGTCTGAGCCGCCATCACCATCACTAATGGCACGTTCCAGCTCAAGATCAACAATCACCGCGCCGGCAGCGGCAGAATAATCCGCCACATCATTGCCTGAGCCACCCACCAGACTATCTGTACCAGCGCCACCAATCAGCGTGTCGTTACCTGCTTCACCGAGCAATGTGTCATCGCCTTCTTCACCAACCAGACTGTCATCATCATCGCCACCAAGCAGACTATCATCGTCTTCATTACCGATCAGCGTATCATTGCCTCCCCTTCCCTCTAGCGTGTCATCACCAAGTCCGCCCTGGAAGAAGTCATCAGAGTCACCACCAATAATATAGTTATCACCATCACTTCCCGTGATAGTATCACCAAAATCAGTGCCGATAATTCTCTCGATGCTGATCAGCAGATCAGTACCACCATCACCATCATTGGCAACCTCACCTGTTGTCAAGTTAGCAGATATTGCACTTGAGGCAGTGGAATAATCTGCCGAGTCAATGCCTGCGCCGCCATCAAGAGTATCATTACCTGCACCACCACGCAGGAAATCGTCGCCATCATTGCCCTCTAAAGTATCATCGCCGCCATTACCCTCTAACGTATCAACCCCATCACCACCATCCAGCAGGTTGGCACTTGCACTGCCAGTGATGCTGTCATCATCACTGGAGCCGATAACATTTTCGATATCTGTGAGAATATCTGCTCCGCCATCACCATCATCGCTGGCGTTTTCTGCCTCGAGATCCACCGTCACCGCATTGGCGGCAAGGCTGTAATCCGCCGTGTCAATGCCGTCACCACCGGCCAGCGTATCATCACCGGCACCGCCAGATAAGATGTCATCACCATCACCAGCTTCTATACTGTCATTACCAAGACTGCCACTAAGAGTATCAGCGCCTGTACCGCCACTTAATTCATCATCACCCTCTCCGCCAGCAACAATGTCATCCCCTGCGCCGCCATCAACCGTATCACTTTCTGAGCCACCATCCAGATCATCATTACCATCACCGCCAATGAGAATATCCGCCCCTGCATTGCCACGCAGCACATCTTCACCCAGCCCGCCTTCAAGACGGTTATCATTCGTATCACCGGTCAGACTGTCATTGCCGGAACCGCCAATAACATTTTCTATATTACGGATTGTATCCGTGCTGCCACCTGCAACAACTACACTGGCATCATCGCCACCATCCAGCGTTACCGTCACTGACTCGCTGGCAGATAAAGCAGAATAGTCAATCACATCACTGCCAACTCCACCGTCAAAAGTGTCATCCCCATCACTTGCGATAAAGCTATCATTACCAAGCAATGAAAAAACATTATCATTGCCGCTGCCACCAATAATAGTATCATCCTGATCAGTCGCATAAATCTCTTCAAACTCGCTGAAACTATCAGTTTCGCCAAGAAAATCAGCTGTCTCGCTTCCAAGATCAATTGATATACCGGCACCTGTCAAATCATCAAATCTCAGCTGGTCAGTTCCTGCACCGCCTGTTAATGTATCACTGCCACGACCTCCGCGGATAACATCAAAACCATCACCACCTTCAATAACATTGGCGACATTATCCCCATCAATAGTATCAGCAAAATCTGAGCCAATGATATTCTCAACCGTACGCAATTCATCAGTTCCACCATCACCATCATTGGAAGCAGTGCGCAGATTCAATTCAACACTAACACCAGAGCTTGCATTGCTATAATCTGCAGTATCTATTCCATCTCCACCCTCTATCGTGTCATCGCCAGAGCCGCCTTGAAGAGTATCATCGCCGGCTTCGCCCTCGAGACTATCATCCCCTGAACCACCAAACAGAATGTCATCATCATTACCACCAAGCAATGTGTCATTGCCAGCACCACCATCAAGGCTATCATCGCCTGCTGCGCCTTCAAGTCTGTTTTCTTGCCCATCACCAATAATAGTGTCATCACCTGAAGAACCTATGATATTTTCAATATTGACAATACTATCATTGCCGGAAACGCCTGCAACATTAACTGTTGCTGGTGTTGTACCATTTAACGTCACTGCAATGGATGAAACGCCTGAAAGCAAAGAATAATTAATCGTATCAGTACCGGCGCCACCATCCAACACATCTGCTCCGGAACTGGCATTGATACTGTCATCGCCTGCAAGAGCAAATACATTGTCAGCACCAGTTGATCCATCAATTGTATCAGCCAGATTAGTAGTATAATAGCGCTCAAATCCTGAGAATCTATCAGTTGCATTGTCTGATGCGTGAAATGCCGTGCCATCAGCAAGATTAAGCTCAACACCAATTCCGCCTAAATCATCAAATCTTAGCTCATCATCACCAGCGCCACCTTCAAGCGTATCACTGCCAATTCCTCCACGAACCGTGTCATCACCTGCACCTCCCTCTATATCGTTAGCAACATTACTTCCGCGTAAATCATCATCAAAAGCAGAACCAATAATTCCTTCAATTTCTCCCAAAACATCAGAACCGCCATCTCCATCATCCGTAGCCTGATTCAAAGACAAATCAACACTCACTCCCGCTGCTGCATCACTGTAAGTTGCAGTATCAAATCCATCGCCACCAGATAGAGTATCATTACCGCCACGACCTCTTAACAGATCACGCCCTTCTCCGCCTCGTATGAAGTTATTAATATCATCACCTGACAGCATATCATCATTGACTGAGCCAGTAATATTTTCAATATTGCTCAAAACATCAGCGGATCCAGTCCCATCATCATTGATAGCTTGATTTTCAAGATCAACCACAACAGAAGAGCTTGCATCACTATAATCGATTAAATCCGTGCCATCACCACCATCAATAGTATCGGCACCAGCTCCACCAACCAACGTATCATTGCCATCTCCGGCATCAATCATATTAGCACGAGTGTCACCAGTAATATTATCAACAAAGTCAGTACCTATAATATTCTCTATTCCAACAATTACATCAGATGTGCCTTCGCCATCATTCAAAGCCTGGCTGGTAGAAAGATCAACGATTATTCCACCGCTTGCGCCAGAATAATCCGCTGTGTCATTACCTGTTCCACCTCTGAGTGTATCTTCTCCGGCATTACCTATTATAAGATCATCTCCAGCGTCACCGTCCAGAAGATTATCATCATCATTACCAATTAATGTATCATTGCCTGTACTACCAATAATACCTTCTATGTTGGTAATAGCATCATTTTCACCACCATTAACCACTACAGTACTCGCACCACTAGGATTGAGTGTCACACTAATATTGGTTATGCCAGCAAGTCCTGAATAATCTATAGTATCAAAATCCTGTCCGCCATCATAGTTATCGCTACCAGAACTTGCGATAATCGAGTCATCTCCAAAGAGAGTAAAGACATTATCAGATCCAGATGAACCAAAAATAGTATCGCCCTGATTAGTGGTATAATAAGTTTCAAAACCACTAAAAATATCTGTACTTGAATCAAAGTTAAAAGCAGCAGTTCCCAGCTCAAGATTCAAAGTTATACCGCCACCTATCAATTCATCGAAGCGCAGCTGATCATCCCCAGCACCACCTCTTAAAATATCATTTCCTGTGCCGCCACGCACCGTATCATCACCCGCACCGGCTTCAATCTGGTTATCGTCTGCACCACCGCTCAAACTATCATTGAAATCAGAGCCAGTCAGGTTCTCAATGTCAATAAAAGTATCAGTTCCGCCTTCACCGTCATCATCAGCAGTTTGACCCAGAAGATCCGCCGTAACGCCAGATGTGGCAGTTGAATAATCTGCTGTGTCACTTCCTGCGCCGCCGTCAAGCGTATCATCGCCACCACGACCACGCAGCAGATCATCGCCATCATTACCACTTAGAACATTATCATTTACATCACCAATGAGCGTATCATTGAAATCAGAACCAGCAAGATTTTCAATACTGATAAATGTATCACTTCCGCCCTGCCCATCAGATGCAGCAACGCCTATGCTCAAATCAAGCTCAACAGATGATGTCGCACGGCTGTAATCTGCCGTGTCACTTCCCGCACCACCATCAAGAGTATCATCTCCCTCACCTCCTGCTAGCGTATCATCACCACCACGACCTTCAAGATTATTAGCCAGTTCATTGCCAAGAACTACATCAGCAAAGTCAGAGGCAATAATATTTTCAATTCCACTAATTGTATCCTCACCGCCCTCACCATCATCAGCAACTGTCCCATCTGCCAAATCAATCGTAATTGCATTGCCAGCTGTTGAATAATCTGCCGTATCAATTCCGGCACCGCCTTCGAGCGTATCATCGCCACCACGACCAGCAAGCGTATCATTACCTGCACCACCAATGAAGATATTATCCGCACCATCACCTGATAGAGAATCATCACCAGACGTACCTATTACACCCTCAATATTTCTGAGCTGATCATCATCACCACCAGTAACCGTAGCCGTAGTGAAGTTTGCGCCATCCAGATTAACAGATACAGCATCCTCAGCAGAATAATCAATGATATCAATATCAGCTCCACCATCAAATGTATCAACGCCATCACCGCCAATCAGCGTGTCATTGCCTGCGCCGCCGGATATTAAATCATCACCAGCATTACCATCTAAGATATTGGCGACTTCATCCCCGACTATTGTGTCATTAGATTCTGAGCCTTCTACATTCTCTACCTCATAGACTTCATCAACTGAGCCTGTGCCATCATCCAAAACACGATCCTGTGATAAATCAACTGATACAGCATTTGCAGTGCCTGAGAAATCGAGATAATCTGATCCATTACCACCACGAATAGTGTCAACACCTGCGCCACCACGCAAACTATCATTGCCATCACGACCTTCAATCAGATTATTAAGATCATCACCAAATACTATATCATCGCCTGATGTGGCAATAATTCCTTCAAACCCGCTTATACTATCACTATCACCACCCACTACATTAACGGCAACACTGCTTGCTCCATCCAGCTCGACCTCAATATGATCCACCTCACCATCAAGAGATGAGTAATCAATTACATCAAAGCCTGCGCCGCCTTCCATAGTGTCAATACCTGCACTGGCAACTACGCTATCATTTCCTGCTCCTGCATCAAAATCATTGCGTGCGTCATCACCAGTTATTGTGTCATTGCCACTACCAGTATGAACGCGTTCTACACCAACTATTGCATCACTTTCACCAGTTGAATAATCTACCCTGCCATAGCCATCACCCTGAATAGTAAGATCAACATCCAACGCAACCGTTGCATCGGTGTAATTAGCAAAGTCAAGCAGCCCATCGCCACCATCAAGCGTGTCATTGCCAACACCGCCACGCAGACTGTCATTACCACGACCGCCTTCTAAAATATCATCACCATAGCCGCCTTCAATGGCGTCATTGCCATCGCCACCATTGAGCGTGTCATCGCCTACGGCACCAAATAATGCATCATTGCCCGAGCCGGTCAGCACACGGTTATCATTGGGTGTGTTGGAAAGCACCCACACCGTATCCCCGTTACCATTGGTGTAATTCAGATCGAATGGACCCGCAACATCCCGTAATTCAACCGGATGGAATACATCTACTGTAATAACAGTCTCATTAGGCTCTATAACTTCTTCACCTGGATTCTGTTCCTGGAATAGTGCTTCACTAAAAGTGTACTCAATTGATAGATCAAGGTCGAATTCCAAATCATCTGCAACCGGATAACTGAAAGTAAATCGGAAATTACCTCTATCATCAGCTTCTAGATCGTCTCTTGAAAATATGTAATTACCACTGCTGTCAGGAGTATATCCTACAAGTTCAAAATTAGCTGGCAGACCAGAAATACTAAGTCTGCTTGGTTCAAAACCATCTGCAGGGTTTGGAGCAAATTCTATATCACGAGAGATTTTATTCAGGTCAAACAAATCCGGATTATCGGCATAAATTTCAATATCTCTGGATTCAGATGAATAATCCAATAGCTCAGATGCAAGCTGAGCCTCATTATCAGGATCTACAACTGCCTGCTCAGATCCTCCGCCTCCCCTTACTTCTAATACAGAACCTACAACCTCTTCTATGCGAGCTGGTTGGAGCAGACGCACTTCCAATAATGGTGAAGCAGTTGGAACTGCTGGGATTTCACCAGTTGCATTTGAACTGGAACTGCCGTCATCACGCCGAGTCTCAGTTGCAAAACTATTGCCTGCCTCATCCACTGAAAATGGCGGAGCATTGCTGGTAAATTCTTCTGTCAGATCCGCCACATCTTCACTCGGGCGCTGATATTCTCCGGTTCTTTCCTCAGTCAGGGTAGAAATCAGCATTAAAGCCTCTTCCACTACCGCACTCTCTTTTTCTTCATCCGATGCCCCACCGGATTCTTCATTCTCGTTATCATCATTATCCGGCAATATGCTTGAAATTGCTATGAAGTCTTTAACATCAAGATTATCAATTTCATCTATACGACTTAATAATGAAGTTAGTTGCAATTTGCCGTTATCAACATAAATGCTCGGAGCCACTTCATCTTCAAACATGACAAGAGCCATTCCAGAAAGAACCAGACGACCTCCAGTTGATTCATCTAGAAGGATTATATCTGATCCAACAATATCAACTTTGACATTTTCCAGATCTACATTCTCAAGCTTTATGACATCGCCCGGCTCAACATATAAGGTATTAGTTTTACCTTCAGAGTTTGGTATTGTTGCAACTTTCGCATCACTGCCCGGAGCATCACCATTTACTATATTAACTCCATCTACCATATTATTACCTTCCTTCAGCCAAACGATGAATGGTCATACGAAGCGCTTCTTTTTCCTTCTCCAAAAGAGATATTTTGCGCAAAAGAGAAGAATTGCTATGACCAGAGCAATTATCATTGTTATCAGAAGAAACTTCCTCAACATTAGTTGAGGCATCCTGATAAAGAACAAAACGTGTTGGCTTTATTGCATCATCTGAAACACCCCATATACCTTTGGTAAAAGGATTGTTCTCATTATAATTTTTGCTATATGAAATGCTTTTTTTACTGTCAGCTTCTAAAGCTTCCTCTTTTATTTCAGATTTTTTTGCTTTGTTACCAAATACACTTTCTTCAACGGTTATTATTTTTTTGGATTCATCTGGACCATCACTCTCTCCCCATATGCTATACCATAGCTGTTGTAAGAAATAAGGACCATCAGACGATGTTTGTTTTGCATGGAGCTCCACTCTTTCATGTCGCTCAATGGCTTTACCCACCACATCATCTACACTTCTTACTTTTGCATGAGAAAGCCCCGGAGACATTAGCATAAACGCCGCCAAAATCACCGGAATGTTCGAATATATTCTAGCAACTAGCACAGAAATTCTCCTTATCCATTATCCCTGATAAAACCAAGAGCTGATATCCATTAAGATATAAATCGGCAATCTGATCATATTCACGCAAACGTGCCGCATTCAGACGCTCTTCACCTTCCATTAGCTCAATTACATTAACATTCCCCAGCCTGAAATTTTGCATATTCAGATCTTGCAAATCCTCATTAGCTTTTATTTCTTCGCGTGTTTTTTCAATTGAAGTGCGCAGCGACAAAAGCTGGTTATAAGAAAGTTTAATCTGGCGGCGGAGAGTTTTTACTATTCTCTCCTTGCGCGCTTCAAGCTCTTCTATTTGGTACAAAGTTTGTTTTTTCTCATAATCACGGTCAAACCCGTCGAATAAAACATAATTAACATTTACCAAAGCACGTAATCGTTTAGTAGGCTTGACATCACCACCGTCATTATAGCGCCTGCGACCTTCAACTGATATGTCAACCGTGGGGTAATAGCTTCCCTTTACTGCACGCAAACGTTCCTCACGAGCGGCAAGATCATGCTCATTTGCTCTTAGCACGCTGTTGTTTTTCATCGCCTGATCAAAATAATGCTTTATCTCTTCTGCATCAGGGCGAACATCTTCGGGAAGGAATGCAATAAAATCAGGAAGAGGTCCGGTGATAAATTCCAGATTGCTTTTAGCATCATTCAAAGCAGAGGCGGTTTCAGTAAGATTAACCTGCGCTGCAGCATAGCGGGATTTTACGTAATCCACAGCCACTTTGCCGGTAGCCCCAGCCTTAAACATTCTGTTTACTATATCAACTATTTCTCCGACACGACCTATAAATTCCTTTGAATCCTGCAATTGCTTTTGATAGCGATACACCGCAAGATACTGCTCAAAAACATCATTAATAACACCCTCAACCGCAGCCTCATAGCGTATTGTCGCGGCATCTTTTGCATGGCGCTGCTGACGTATTGTATGACGAGTAGCCCCTCCATCATAAAGAAGCTGAGAAGCAAGAAATGATAGAGACCCCGTTGGGTTTTGACCAGGCTTGCCCTCTTCCTCTTCTCCAGAGGCTGGGTTGTTATACTCACGTCCTATAGAACCTGAAACCTCCAGGGTTGGATAAAGTGCTGCTTTAGATTTTTCAAACGCTGCATCAGACTGATTCATCTGTGCGCCACTGATCTTAATATCAGGATTATTATCAAGCCCAAATAATACTGCACTATGCAACGACAAAAGCATTGGCTCCAGCTCTTCATCGCTACTATCACTACCATAAGATTTTGATAGTGGAGCAACCACAAGAAGAAGCATACATATCAAAATTCCAGATAGCTTAAATTTGCTGAAATAATCAAAATGACTTATCATCATCTATTCCTTAATCTCGTATAGTTCTATTCTGACCTTATTGTTGTCACCACTTTCTCCAGCTATGACTTTGGCATCTATATTAGCCTTACTAACTCCCCGCTTTATCAACACATTCCTGACATTGAAAAGACGAGCCACAGCAATTTTGCGAGCTGCATTGGCAACTGCAGCATTTGGATTTTTGGAAACAATTATTTTTGCAGAAATATTTTTTCTATCTCTACCAACTTGATATTGTTCAATGAATTTATGCATTTCAGGCAAAGCATTCTCTGCAACTGTTATACTGCTGCCTGTGAAATTAACTGTCATCACATTGCCATCTAAAGAGAATTGTTGATCATGTGATTCAGCAAACTGTTCAGATCCTTGTTTTACATCAGTCTGAAATTCGGCCAGCTGCTCCTGCAAAGCTTTTACTTTATGTTCCAGATGCCTCTTTTCACTAATTATATCTGAAATCTCAACTTTAGCTTTCTTC
>JAOXNJ010121448.1:0-11343 GCA_028566655.1 Metis holothuriae
TGCATTTCTGTTGCTTGCGGCAGGGGCTGGCTTCAATGAATATAGGTCTGAACAATCTGAGCAAAGGGATGGTTTGTGGGTAGTTTTTTTCGGTATTGGCTTGATTCCCATGCTTGTTTTTGTGCGCGGTGCGTGGCATCTTGTCCAGCTACAACAGCCGCATTTTTTGCAAATTACGCGTGAGCAAATTAGTTTTGGCAAGTTAGGGGAAGTGCGGACCATTTCTTGGGCGCAGGTGAAGCAAATTTATTGGCATGAGGGAAAGCATAAAAGTGAACTTGCGTTTGCCTTGTTGCTCAAAGATGAGCAAGTAGTCATGTTGCCTTATGCAGATTTATTGCTAAAACAAGAAGAGCGGAAAGATTTTAAATCCTTTCTTCAGCGTCTTCACCCAGAAATTTCTTGGAACTAATTCCCGCTAGCGGTTTCGCCAGATCGTTCTTTTACTTCAAGCTTTTCAAGATTGGATTGAGCATATGGATCATTTGGGTCAATTTGCAAAACATTTTCGAAGTACTTTTTTGCTGTTTCTAGTTCTCCTATTTCTCGGTGAGCGTTTCCAAGTGCAAATAGCACTTTGGCGTTCTTTTCTGCCTTCATGAGATAAACAATAGCTTGATGATTCCTGCCTGCATTTGAGAGTTCTAGACCAAGTTGATAGTATATCTCAGTTTTATCTTCTTTTGTTAGATACTCTGGAAGTTGCTCTGCACATGGTTCGCAGACATTCATTTCACCTGCGCTAATTTTCGCAACTGCGTAAAAAATGCTTGAGTTGGTAATGATAATTTCATTCCCTTCTTGGTCAGTCCATATTTGCTCTGAATCCATTGGTAGAGCTTTCTTGCACAGTGAGCAGTTTTCAATTTCTTCTTGCATAGGAATTTCTTTAAGGTGTCACTGTGAAGTTGTTTGGCAGCTTAATCTCGGTTTAAGACCTAAGGCTAGCTCTAAGTAATCAGCAATTTTTTTGTTTTAGATGGAGAACTATAGTTGCCGTTGCTTAGGGGGGAATTCGTGCTTTTGTTGCACTACTTATGGTTGCCTGTAGCCACAATTTAAGTCTTTTTCCGCATCATGCGCCTGCAGTGGTGATTAGTGAGGTTTCTCCTTTGGTTGAGGGTGGGCGTTATCCATTAAAGCGTTTGGTTTTTGAGCCATTACGCATTGAAGCTGATATTTTTCGTGATGGACAGGACCCTTTGCAGGCGGAATTGCGCTGGCGTGCTCAGGGGGAAATTGCATGGCAGAAGATGCCTTTGGTTGAGGGTGAAAATCAGCGCTGGTCTGCGGAGGTGAGTTTTGAGCAGGCAGGTCTGTATGAGGTCCATATTGCTGCTTGGCCTGATGTGGAGGCGGCTTGGCGGCGGGGTTTTGGCTTGAAAGTGGAGGCGGGTGTGGATGTGAGCTTGGAGATTGAAGAGGGGGCAAGATTGATTGAGGCTGCTGCCTTGCGCGCGCGACAGGAGCGGGTGAGCATGGTGGCGAATCAGTTAGAGCAGGGAGCAAAATTATTGCGTAGGTTAGAGCCTGAGCAGGTAATGGAGTTTTGGGATGATGAGGCATTTTCTTTGCTTAGGGAGACTTATCAAGATAGGCGTTTAGAGACGCTCACGCCTGAGCCTATGCCTATTCTTGTTGAGCGTAAGAAGGCTAGTTTTTCTGCTTGGTATGAGTTTTTCCCGCGCAATGCTGTGCTGGATGGCAAAACGCATGCGCGTTTTAGAGATTGTCTGCCTATGCTAGAGCATGCAGAGAAAATGGGTTTTGATACGATTTATTTACCGCCCGTGCATCCAATTGGGCGTGTAAACCGCAAGGGAAAAAACAATTCTTTGCAGGCTTTAGAAGGTGACATTGGTAGTCCTTGGGCGATTGGGGCGCAGGAAGGAGGGCATGAGGCAATTTTGCCTGAGCTGGGTGAGCTGGAGGATTTTCGCTGGTTGGTGGCGGAGGCAAACAAAAGGGGCTTAGAAATTGCGATGGATTTTGCCATGCAGTGCGCGCCTGACCATCCATGGGTTAAGGAAAATCCGCATTGGTTTGTGGTGCGCTCAGATGGTTCTATTCAATATGCTGAAAACCCGCCCAAGCGGTATGAGGATATTTATCCCTTTGATTTTCATTGTGCAGATTGGCGCAATTTGTGGAAGAGTTTAGCGGATGTACTGCTGTTTTGGTGTGAACAGGGTGTGAGGGCGTTTCGGGTGGATAATCCTCATACCAAGCCTGTGGCATTTTGGGAGTATGCGCTGCATCGGGTGCGGCAGAAATATCCTGAGGTGATCTTTCTTTCTGAGGCGTTCACAAAGCCTAAGATGATGGCGATGTTGGGCAAGATTGGGTTTTCGCAAAGTTATTCTTACTTTACCTGGCGCACGAGCAAGCAGGAGTTAATTGACTATGTGCAAGAGCTAATTCAACCCCAGTTAGCCAATGTGATGCGTGCCAATTTTTGGCCTAATACGCCTGATATTTTAGCCTATGAGCTGTGGAATGCGCCTTTGGAAAAATTCAAAATTCGCGCGATGTTAGCTGCTATGCTCTCAAGTAATTGGGGACTTTATCAAGGCTATGAATGGGGAGAGAATGAGCCATTTCCACCTAAGGAGGAATATGCAAATAGTGAAAAATATCAACTCGTGAGTCGTGATTTGGGAGCTACGGGGCAGGTGGCGTGGATTACGCGCTTGAATGAAATCCGCCGAGCTTGGGGTGCGTGTAGTGAATATCGCAATGTGGAGTTTTGCCCTAGTGAGAATGAGCAGGTGTTGGCTTGGTGCCGCTGGGATAGCTTTGGTGGGCATAAGTTGATTTGTGTTTGTAATTTGGATGCGTTTGGGGCTCAGCAAGATTGGGTGGATATCTCTGTGTTGGGTTTGGCTGCTGGTGAGCGGGTGCGGATGCGGGATTTACTGGATGGGAGTGAGTATGAGTGGGTTGGCGGGCAGAGGGCGTTTGTGGGCTTAAGTCCGCAGGAGCGGGTGGGGCATGTATTTGCACGAGTGGAGGATTGTGAGTAGATTAACAAAGAGATGATTGCGTGGTGGCACTGCTTTGGCTGGGCTTTTTTGGCCTTGGGTGTGGGTATTGGTGTGTTGGGTTTAACCGGCAATGAGGGGTGGTTGGAGCAGGCGGATCAAAGTGCGCGCGGGCAAATAGCGCGGGCGGCTTTTACTCAGGAGTTTGGTGCCCATTGGCAGTGGCAGGAGCATGATCGCAAGGAAAACACTTGGCTTTGGCAGGGCTATGCGCCCATGGAGGTAAAGGATGTTCCCGTGCTGCGCGTTGAGATGGATGGGAAAGAGAGCGTGGAGTTTGATAATGAGCTTCTAGGGCCTATTTCACTTGCGGTTCTGCTCAAGAAATTGGAGGGGAGAGTGGAGCAAGTAGTGGTGCGTTCTTGGCCATTTTCTTGGGCTGGTGCAAGTGGGGCTACTGGGCCTTTGCAGGAGGCTCTGGAGAGTTTGGGAGCTCAAGAGCAGCAGGGTGGCGTGGGCGTTGATGTTGTTGCGGCGTTTGGGCTTAAGTGGGATGCGCTGCCGCGCGCTGAGCAGCTAAGTGCTTTGGCAGTGCTAAGGGCATTGCCTATTACCATCAGTGAGGAGATTTTGGCAAAGATGAATTTATTGGAGGTGAATGCAGCAAGTCTTGGGTGGCCGCCTGAGTTGGGCTTGGCAGAAGTTCTCTGGGCGGGGGTTCCCGTATCTGTATTGGCAAATTATGAGCGGGAGGGCATCATGGTGCGCGTGCCTTTGTTGTTGCGCTTTGAGCAAAAACTTGTGCCTTCGTTGCCGTTGATGGCAGCTTTGGATTTAGCCCAGGTGCGCGCTAGTGAGTTAAGTCTGGAGCAAGTTGAGGGCAGATGGGGTGAGGTAGAATTTTTGCTGCGCGCAGGAAACGGCTTTGAGGTGAGGCTAGACCATCAGGGGCGCATGGCAGTTCCCTTGAATATGGTTGAGGCTGCTAAGAGCAAAAAAGTGCGCGCAGAGGACGGCAACCGGGATGGAGGAAGGGACAGTGGAGGTTTGAGAGAAGGGGAGCTAGGAGTGACAGAGAAAGCAGGGGCAGGGGATTTGATGTCTATTTCTATGGAGGATTTTTTGCCACTCTTGCATTCTGTTGAGGTTTCTGGGCTTGAACAAGGGTTTGAAAAAGAGGCTCTGGCGGGAAGTGCAGAGAGTGGGGCAAGTTTTTCTCAGTCACTTATGGAGGGCAAGCGTGTACTTTGGTTGGATGCCGTTTCTTCTGAGGGGGTGGGCGCGAGTGAGGCGCGGGCTTTTGTGCAGATGGTGGCTGCCAATGGGCAAGCTCAGGAGCGGGAGTTGCGAGTGAACAGACCTTTGGGGGCGGCGAGTTTGGTGGTGTTGGCCTTGGTTTTAGCGCGTTTGAAGCGGCGTTCTCATTTGAGCGAGGGGATGCTTTGTCTAATGTCCCTGCTTTTTTTGGGGATGTTGGCATATTTGAGTTTGCGCCTTGGGCAGTGGTGGGTTTCTCCCTTGCCTGGAGTGGTGGTGATTGCGTTGATGTTATTTTTTCGAGAGCGGCAGCGCTGGGTGCAGGCGGCAAGGGAGAATTTGCTTGCTGAACAATTAGCGGAGAATGAGAGCTAGGAGGCTGGAAAATTAACTGAGTAAGTTTATGGGCATGCAAGAGAGTGAACAAAAGGAACAAATTGCTTGGCAGCAGCTGATTAGTTTTTGGCTGGTTTGTTTTACTGGTGGGGCTTGGTGTTTGTTTTTGTTGGGTTCTTATGCTTCTGGGCAGTCTGATTTGGTGCTAGGAACACAGTTTGAGTATTACCCTTTTGTGGCTGGTTTAGCCTTGTTTGTTTTAGTGGCACACGCTGTAGCAATGGGGCCTCAACAACTAGGTGCTGGACATGGCGGGCCATTTGAGGAAATTATCACCACGCAAAGACGACATTGGCTAACTTGGGTTGGTAGCGCAATTTTACTTATCCCTCTTGCTGCAGCGTGGCAATTTGGCGCTAAGGGCTTTAGTTTTGAGAGCATTCAAAGGCAAGGTTTAGATCCAGGCAATACTGGCAATATGCGCTTACAGTCTGAGTTGCTTAGTCGTGAAGCTTTGGAGCTTCAATTTCCTCCTGACGCTTTGGGAGATAGACCCATGAGTATGCTTGAATTAATTGGTTCTGCGGGGGATGAAGGGATGCGCAAGCTGTTAAACGAGGAGCGCGTAGTGCTCAAAGGACAATTAGCGCCTTGGCCGAAAAATCGCGATGGTGGGGAAAATAAGCTGTTGTTTTTTCAGTTGATGATTACTTGCTGTGCGACAGATCGCGTGCCCCTTACTGCGGAGTTAGCTTTGGAGGAGATAAAAAAACCTTGGGAAGGAGAGGTGAAAGGTTCCTGGGCGATGGTGCGCGGGAAAGTGGGCTTTGTGCAAGATGAACAAAGTGGGTACTGGAGACCCCAGGTAAAAGTAAGCACAGCAAAGCCAGTAGATGCCCCTCCTGACCCTTTTTTGCAGCGGTTTTAGTTTGAGTGTGCCTCTAAGAACCTCCCATGGGCTTCAACTTGCCCAATACCCTCAGGCTTCGTTGATGACAATCCTTAAGTATCACAAGGATGGCGAGAATTGTCTTTGCCTTGCCAGAGAAAAAAATTGCGGCGTTGAAACCTCAAGCTTGGTTCTTAGAGATGTCCTTGAATATTGCCTCATCCTATGAGAAGGTGAGGCAGAATTATTTCTTGCCACATTATTTTTATGAATTCTTTTGATGATCAACGCCCGCTTGCCTCCTCTGCGGAGAATGCTTCCTCTGAGGCTGCTGCAGATGCTGCTGCTTCTTATTCTGCTGCTTCTGCTGGCTCTGAGCTTGCGCCTGAAAATGCGCAACGCCGTGGTGATTATACGGGGGCGTTTGTTGAGAATATTGATAATTCAGAGGAAATTGCAGCCATCGAGGCTGATCCTACTCAATTTCCTAATTCCAAACGCATCTACATTGAGGGGAAACTGCACCCGAGTGTGCGCGTCCCTCTGCGTGAAATTCGCCAAGATGACACCATCCACAGTGATGGGCGCGTGGAAATGAATGAGCCATTGCGCGTGTATGATTGCTCTGGTCCTTGGGGAGATGCGGACTTTGAAGGTGATGTCACAAAGGGTTTGCCAGCGCTGCGTCGTGAGTGGATTTTAGAGCGCGGTGATGTAGAGCAATACGATGGGCGAGAAACGAAGCCAGAGGATGATGGCTATTTATCTCAAGCCCATGCACAAAAGTTTAATGAGAAAAAGGCACTCAAAAACCGCCTCAAAGAATATCCTGGGCTAAAGCGCAAGCCACTGCGGGCAAGTGCGGGGCATCCAGTAACGCAAAAGTGGTATGCAGAGCAGGGTATGATTACCCCAGAGATGGAGTTTGTGGCAATTCGGGAAAATTTAGGGCGTTTAGAGGCTTATGCCACGCAAGCTGATTCTTATCAAAGCAAGCAAGAGCAACTCGAAGAACAGATTGCCACTCTGGAGGCGCAATTAGAGCAAGCGCGTGCAAAATTGCGCGGCGAAGAGTTTAATGAAACTCAGCTTTTGCGTCAAAATTCTACACCCGCTGGTTATGACATGCCACGCCCAAGTGAAGTAAATCCTTTGCGCTTAGGTGCGCGCAACCTGGTTGAACACCAGCACCCCGGGCAAGCGTTTGGAGCGCAAATTCCTGCGTTTATTACAGCGGAGTTTGTCCGCTCTGAAGTGGCGCGTGGACGGGCGATTATTCCTGCTAACATCAATCATCCAGAGCTTGAGCCCATGGCAATTGGGCGCAATTTCTTAGTCAAAATTAATGCGAATATTGGCAATAGTGCGGTGGCTTCTTCTATTGATGAGGAGGTGGAAAAATTGCGTTGGGCAACAAAGTGGGGAGCGGACACGGTCATGGATCTCTCTACAGGGAAAAACATCCACGCTACGCGAGAGTGGATTATGCGCAATTCTCCTGTGCCCATTGGTACTGTACCTATCTATCAAGCCTTAGAAAAGGTGAATGGACGCATTGAAGACTTAACATGGGAACTTTACCGTGATACACTCATTGAGCAGGCGGAACAAGGTGTGGATTACTTCACCATTCACGCTGGTGTGTTGCTGCGCTTTGTGCCGCACACAACTAAGCGCATGACTGGCATTGTTTCCCGTGGTGGTTCCATTATGGCTAAATGGTCCATTCACCATAAGCAGGAAAATTTCCTTTATACTCATTGGGATGAGATTTGTGAAATTTGCGCAAGTTATGATGTGTCCTTTTCCATTGGGGATGGTTTGCGCCCCGGTGCGATTGCAGATGCGAATGACTGGCCGCAACTCGCGGAGTTGGAAGTGCAGGGAGAACTTACCCGTCGCGCATGGGAGCATGGCTGTCAGGTGATGAATGAAGGGCCGGGGCATGTGCCTTTGCATTTAGTGCAAGAAAATATGCAAAAGCAAATTGAGTGGTGTCATGAAGCGCCATTTTACACTCTAGGCCCCTTAACTACAGATATTGCCCCGGGATATGATCACATTACAAGTGCGATTGGGGCTGCGAATATTGGCTGGCATGGCTGTGCAATGCTTTGTTATGTCACACCCAAGGAGCACTTAGGCTTACCCAACCGAGACGATGTGCGTGAGGGAGTGATTGCCTACAAGGTTGCGGCTCATGCAGCAGATTTAGCCAAAGGTCATCCAGCCGCACAAGTGCGCGATAATGCCATTTCCAAAGCGCGCTTTGAATTCCGTTGGCGGGATCAATTTGCCCTTGGTTTAGACCCTGCTCGCGCCATTGAGTATCATGATGAGACCTTGCCCGCAGAGGGGGCAAAAACTGCGCACTTTTGCTCTATGTGCGGGCCTACTTTCTGCAGCATGAAAATTAGTGGTGACATTCGCGAATATGCGGATGACTTGGAAGCAGAAAGAGTAAAACAAAAGTAGAGAACAGCCCCAAGAACATCTTTATGCAATCACCGCGTTCTTCCTATCTTGTGTGTGCTACTCATCGCAGTGGTAGTAATTTGCTTTGCATGGGGCTTTGGCATTCTAATTTAGCAGGGCGCGCTCAGGAGTTTCTTTCCCCAACTCGGGAGGAGAAACTTGCCCAAGAGCATGAGCTTACATTACCCACAGAGAGCTACACAGCGTATTTGCATGATGCTCTGGAAAGGCGCCAGAGTGAGAATGGGGTGTTTGGCACAAAGGTCATGTGGAAACATTTGCAGCATTTTCATCATTCACTTATGGCAGACCCTGCTTTCTTAGGGCCTATGAGTGAGAATACTTGGCATTTGCTTCAAGCTGCCTTTCCGCAACCGCGCTGTCTGTGGATTCGCCGCCGCAATACGGTGCGCCAAGCTATTTCAATGGTCAAAGCCAAGCAGACAAAAATTTATAATTCCTTACAGCTAGCTGAGCGTTCACCGAGCCAACAAGCTGAGTATGATAGCAAAGCCATCATGCAAGAGAAAACCCGCTTTGAGAAGGAAAATGAACAATGGCAAGCATTTTTTCGCACCAATCAAATTGAGGCAATGGAGATTGTTTATGAGGACTTTGCCAAAGATTATTCAGGCACGATTGCTCAAGTGCTTGATTTCTTGCACATTGCCAGAGCAGAACCTTTTGAGCTAAGAAAGCCAGATTATCAGCCCCAATCAGATAGTCTCAATCAAGAATGGGAACAGCGCTTCCGAGAGGAACATGGCTTAACTCAATGAGCTTTGGCTAAGATTGCCCTTGAGTAAACTTCAATGTGTTCTTAACGCCCCATGTCTGCCTTGCAACTGTTGAGTGTTTTTTTGGGCGGTGGCTTAGGTGCTTGTGCGCGTTGCGGGGTTAGTGTGCTTTTTGCCACAAAGCAGCTTGAGAAAGTAGCTCTCTGGCCTTGGGCTACTTTTTGGGTAAACCTATTGGGTTGTTTTTTGATGGGAGCTTTTTTTGCTTATTTTGCTCAAGAAACAGAATCAGCCTCTAGTACGAAGTCCCTGTGGAAGTTGTTTCTTCTTACAGGAATTCTCGGAGGCTTTACCACTTTTTCCACCTTTAGTTTAGAGGCACTTCAATTGTGGCTGAAGGGACATGCAGGCATTGCTTTGGGGTATGCTTGCGGGAGCTTAGTTGCAGGAATTTTGTGCACTTTTTTAGGCGTTCAATCATTCAGGTTCATTAGCAATATTCTTGCTTAAGGGCATCTCGAAGAACCTTCCATGGACTTCAACTTGCCCTTGATTTACTTTCTTGGGACTCCTGTTTGTACTTCATTTGTAGGAACTGGAGTGGGAGTTGGCTCTGGAATAGACTCTCTTTGAGGGCTAAACTTTTCTAAAAAGTAGAGCCCAAGAACAATGAGAAATAAGACCGTAGGCACAAGGATTAACAACCAACAGAGCTGAGTTTTGAGCTCTTGTTTTTTGTCGTACTCCTCAAGACTTAAGCCTTTGGCGTGAGCAAGGTTTTTTCTCTGGTGTAGTTTTTCTAGCTTTTGAGCTAGTTCGGCATAACTTGAGGTGCGCTTAGAGGGCTCAAACTCCGTCATGGAGTCAAGAATTTCCACTAGCTTAGAGAGGGAATGCCTAGCTTTGGGAAAATAGCAATTGAGTTTTGGTAAAGTGCGTTTTCGCTCAAGGAGTTTATTGGGGTCTACTAAATCACCATCAAAAGGTGCTTTGCCAACTAAGGCGTGGCGAAATGTCATCCCCAGTGCATAAATATCTGAGGCAGCTGTGTCCTTTTCATTGCGCAAAGTTTCTGGGGGAACATACCAAGGAGTTGCCCAAATTTCATCGCTTTTTTCCTCATCGTGCATCAAGGCAAGCCCAAAATCCACCAAGCGTAACTTTCCCTCTTTATCCAGCATTAAGTTCGCTGGCTTTACATCGCGGTGGAGTAAGTTGATGTTATCCGCAGCGCGCAAGCCCTCAACCGCCTGAGTTGCATACTCAATGACTTCATCCATTCTAATGGGACCATGAGCCATTAATTCATCCAAGCCGCCCCCCTCCAGTAATTCCATTGCATAGAAAAACATGTTCCCATCCCAGCCTTGCCCATAGAGCTTAATGACATGCTCGCTGCGCACCTGGTCTGTGAGTTGCGCTTCACGCTCAAACGCCCTCACCCGCTCAGGGTCTTGGCTATTGACCCAATTGAGCAATTTCAGCGCCACCGTTTCACCCGTTTCTTGATCCACGGCGCGGAAGATTTGGCTCATGCCGCCCTCACCCATTTGTTTTTCAATTAAAAAACGCTTGTTTACCAAGTGCCTTACCCGTATTGCCTCGTTGCAGTAAGGACAAATAACCTTACTAAAAGGCACATAGATAGAAGCATCCACCTTGCCTTTGCAATGAGGGCAGATGTTAATAATCGGCTTTGAACTAGAACCAGACATGAGGGGCTAGTCCCTACTCAAGCACGAGCCGCTTAAGAAAAAAACTTTTTTTTGCCAAAAAGAGGCACTAGGAGGCACTAAGAGAGACGCCAGACACTCCCAACTTAGGCAATGAGTACCTCTTCCCGTCTTTTTTCCCACTCACCCCAGCGATCAATGCCATAAGCCAATGCCACACCGAGAAGAATCATGGCAAGTGCCCACCAAGTATCTGCTAGGGAAAAATCTGGCAATTGATATTGGTAGCTCAGAATTTTTTCTTTTACTTCCCCGTCCTCTTTGACAAAAGTTTTCACTTCATTGGCTACTTTCCATGGCCAAATCGCCACCAAAGAACCCGCAACAAAGCCGCCAACTAAGGCAACTGCAAAATCATGAAAACGCTTAAATAGCCAGCTTAATAGCTTAGCCAAAGCGACCAAGCCCAAAACAGCACCCACGCCAACAGGGACTAGAATTTTCAATGCTTGCGCCCATTCTCCACCACGCAAAGCATTCACACCCTCAATCATTACTAGCTCATAATTACCCATGAGAACAAGCACAAAACTGCCAGAAACTCCCGGTAAAATCATGCTACAAGCCGCCACAACACCACAAAGCCCCAAATAAAGAGGGTTGGCATTCTCTTGAGCTGGCGTGAGAAATGCTAAGCCCACCGCAATGCCTAAGCCTAAGAACAGGAATAAATACACAGCGCTCGTCCAAGATTGAATCATCTTAAGCACTGGCCAAATTGAGGCAATAATCAGACCAAAGAAAAATGCCCAAACCCTTTGCGGATAGGCATCAAACGCCCATTCCAAAAAGCCAGCTAAACTAACAATAGCAAGCACAGCTCCCAGAGCTAAAGTCAAGAGAAACACAAAGTCTGTTTGACGCAAAAAGTCCGCAAACTTTCTCTGAAGCAGCAAGGAAATCGTTTGTTTGTTAATCTTGCTTAAGGCGCCCAC
>JAOXNJ010121670.1:0-11341 GCA_028566655.1 Metis holothuriae
GCCAGATATCTCACCTTCTTTTCTGCCCTCTCTTACTGGATCTTCAAGAACGTCATGGCACAAAGTAGCAAGCCTTATCAGCCTGATTTTTGTTGCCGCCTGCAAGATATCATTAACGTCAAATTTATTGCCTCTCAAATGCTCAGCTAAAGATTCATTAGTTATGTCAGAATTATATTCTTCTGGTGAAAAATCACCTTTTTCTTTCTTAATTCCTGCATTAAGTTGAGATTGAATTTCACTATTGATATAATCTATCTGACTTACAATTTTGCTTGCCTCCTGCGCCCCGTCAATTCTAAGAGCTTCAATTCCAGCTTCATAAGCGTTTTTGATTGAATCATCGATCTCATCAAAAATATTTTCAATAGCAATGCAAGCGCTGTCTTGATTGTCTGCTATGTGATTATTTATATCAATGCGCAGACCATCTATTCTTTCTTTCCAATTAGTTAGCAAGGCTTCAATATGAGCATTTGACCTATCTTCTACATCTTCTAATGGAGCTACATCAATGGGATCTATTTTTTTGCGATTAGCATAATCAAGCACTTCCTCATCTGGCAATTCACCAGACGGAATTGAATAATGTTCTACAAATGCCTCGGCAACCTCTCCTCCAGATTCCACAACCCGCTCAAGCTCTTCTTTAAACTCAGCAAACTTTTTAAGGTCTTTATTATGATCTGCAGTCAGGGGGGACAATCCATCCCTTGCATTGCATATATTATTAGCATCATTAACTGCCCTAATTGTGAAATCGATTAAATCTAGCAGTTGAGTCTTTTTTTTATCACCTATTTTAGGACCTTGACCATTTGGTTTCTTCTCTCTGCCATAGGATCCTCCCCTGCCTTTCTTTCCACCACCCATTTTGAACCTGCCTTTTGCTTTTATATTATATAGGTTTCATTTTGGAATGGATATCATTTCTGCAAGGCTATTTGTATGACAATTAGATTACATTTTCAGACGCCAGCCCTTAGAGAACAGATATGACACCAATGAAAAAAGAACTATATTAGCAATTATCAGGCTTGAGATTCCTATTGTTATGTCGCCATCAGAGTGGCCTGTCATAGCATAGCGCAGCCCGTCTATCATATAAAAGAAAGGATTATAATGGCTTACAGTCTGCCAGAACTCAGGCAGACGATTAATTGAATAAAAGGTGCCAGATAAAAAAGTAAGCGGCGTTATTATATAATTTGTAAAAGCTGACATCTGATCAAATGTCTGAGCAATCACACCGCCCAACATGCCAAGAAGTGCCATTATCATGCTGGAAAAGACAATATAAAAAAATATCAAAGCAATATTATGCGGTGAAAATGGTATGAATAGATAAACAGCAATACCAACTGAAATGCTAACCATTATCCCCCTGATGACTCCCCCAGCAGTCATGGCCAGAGTTACTTCAGCACCTTTAAGAGGAGGCATCAATATATCTATGATAACTCCCTGAATTTTAGATAGCATTAAAGATGATGAAGTATTGGCAAAAGCATTCTGTAAGACTGACATCATAATCAATCCAGGCGCTACAAATGCAGCAAAAGAAAGCCCACTATCTGTTGTTCTTTGCTCGCCAATTGCCAAAACTAAAACCCCTAAAAACAATAAAGAGGTTATAACAGGAGCTAAAACAGTTTGGTTCCAAACTTTTGTAAAGCGCCATATTTCACGCATGAAAAGGGTTTTAATGCCAAGCCAGTTTACTGTCATATTAAAGTATACACACAAAATTTAGAGTTGATTATTTTGAAGATATTGCAAGATTTGAAGAGTCATACAATATCTGACTGACTTCAAAAGAAGACCCTACATTCAAGCCATCAGAAGTAAACTCAATTGAGTCAAAAGCACCGCAGCCAGAACAATTCAATGACCATTTTCCAGCGCGATAGCCACATTCTTTACATGTCCATGCCGGATCAGATTCAGCTTTAATTGCAATTTCATTATATGATTTTGCTTTCTCTGCTTCTTCCATTTTCTCACTTATTGAAGCGAGAATCAGATATATACGAGCTTGTTGTGCTTTACCAAGAGCCGCCTCAGCATGAGATATTGCATCTTCAAATTTTTCGTGCATCTTCGCAAGCCTTGCCCTTGCAATGTGGCTCTCAATATGATCGCTCTTGGACTTTAGCATGAGCTTTAAGTTGCGAGCTTGTTTCTTTTCAGAATATTGCTCAATATTTTCAAGCAGTTCTTCAAATATATCAGGATGCGGAGATGCCCCCCATGCTTTCCTTAAAACAGAAAAAGCCTTATTTTTATTGCCTGAATTTTCATATAATCTTGCAAGCCTTACCGCATTATCAGTAAGTTCGGGAGCCATGCGGAATGACTCTCTTCTCAAGATCAAAGCTTTTTCATTCATATTATCAGACTCATGATAGGATGCTTTTGCAGCATAAACCAGTGCCTTTAAATATCTTGCTTTATCTTTATTAATTGCGCCTCGATTTTTTCCTTGAGTTATAATGACTTCCGCCTCATGCCAATTGTTTTGCTGCAAATAGAGATTAAGCAAATCAATTATATTATCAGAATTTTCAGGCCGCATTGAACGAGCCTCAAGAGCATAAGCAATTGCAGCTTGATTATCACCCGATTCAATACTCATATTGCTTAATGCCCTTGCTGCAAGGAATGAAGTTGAATCATGCTCAAGCATAGCTTTTAAGCTTTTTTCTGCATCAGCTTTTTTGCCTTTACGGTATGATATTTGTGCATCAAGAAGGTCTATAAGAGGAAGATCACCCAGAAGTTTCTTTGACTTTTCTGAATATTTAACAGCATTTTTCATATCAGAAGTTGCAATTGAAGTAATGGCCAGAGTCAGAGCTTCAATACCTCTATCATGATTTTTTTGTTGCCTCTTTACTTTGTGCATAAACGGAATATTAAAAACCCGTGCCACAAGGCTGACCAAAAGCAATGTGCCAATAAATAATGAGAAAACGGCAATCACCATAAACATTACAGGTGCTGTTATCTCGTATCCCATCCATTCAACTGAAAATGTCCCAGGATTATTGGACAACCAAACAACGGCTGTACCCAACCCAAGCAATAATAGAAGCCAAATTAAAATACGAGCCATTTACATTTCTCCGGAAGTTGACTTAACTATTGCCAAAGAGGCATCAAGAGCAGCCTGCTGTTCATTTGCCATCGTAATCCAGTCGGCAAAAAAATCACTGGCATTTTTAGACAAATTGCCCATTTGCTCAATGGCTTCCTTGCTTTTTCCTTCCTGCAGCAAAGCTTCAGAACGCGCCAGAACAGATCCATCATCATCGCCCTCATGATCAGCTCCAACTTTACGGATCACTACATGACCAGATATATTATCCAGCGTCTTTTGCCAAAATGAAGGAGGATTATCTTCATCGTAATTTTTTTGCGATGAGTATTCAACTATCATTTCACTGAGTCTGCTTGATAATGCATCAGACTTCATAACCTGGCGCGTCGGCAATTGCAAAATTATGTTCAGATTCTTTTTAATGTCAGATGGCAGCCTTTTGATTTCTTTTATTTTATTTAGTGAATCCTCAAAATGCAGTCCCTCTGATATGTTTCCATGAAGCATACTGGCAGCAGATTTTATTTCTGCATATTTAAGATTCTTTTCAGACTTCTTAAGCTTTTTAGCAAGATCTTTATTTTTCTTTTCAAGTTTTCTTTTTTCGCGAGATAGATTTGATATCTTGCGTTCCAGATAGGCTATGTGAGCCTCATCGTCTTTATCTCTTTTTTGATATTTTTCATCTTGCTTTAAGACATTGCCATCTTCTTTATATTCTTCATCTTCATCCCTTGAAGCATTATCTTGAAAGCCGGTATCTTTTTCACTTTCAACTCTTTTCAAAGATGCATGCTCTTTTTTTTGTATAGATTTGCTTTTATTCGCAAGCTCTTGACTTGCATCATTTTTTTCTGATAATCCTTCCAAGCCTGATATCTCTTTTAGATCATCGCCGTTTTTATTGTTGTAATCAGCATGCTCTGTTACAGACTCCACGGCAGGTCTGATATAGCGATTCATAATTTGCTGATCTTTGGTCAGAAAATAAACAATAACAATCATAGCAGTAGCCGCCAGCAAAGTTCCATATGGAAAACTAGACTTGGGAGTTGGGATTTCGTTTAAATTTTTATCTTCAATTGATGGCTTTATTTTGGGCTTTTCAGCCTTTTTATCTGGCTTTGCCTGTGACTTGCCATCTTTTTCATCTGGATCTTTTGTCATAATTTATGACCTACTGCGATATGATTTTACAAATGATCAGCTATAACTACTAGTATAACTCTTTAAGTTTGTCCATGATGCTTTTTGTTGAGACCGATTCTGAAGTCATCACAAGCCCCCATGTTGATTTTTTGCATGCATTTGCAATTTGATTGCTCACGCATAAAGCTGTAATATTTGAAAGATATTTTTTAAGGTCGTTTTTATTTATGATTTCATCAAATATATTAGCTGTTCGCAAAGAATAGAATATAGCCACATCAATATTTTTAGTTTTTATTGCATTCAGAGCTTCCTTTGAAATATTTTCAGCTGCTAACGCTTTGTAACTTATTATTTCTTCTACAACATTCAAACCTTCCAACCTAGCCTTTATATCAAGAGAAATATCTTCCCCTCTGAAATATATTAGCTTGCCATTTTGTGGATAATCCGAAAGGATAAGCTCCAAAGCAGAATGGGCGGAGCTTTCTTTTGGAATTCTGATATCCTGAAAACCATATGAATTGGCAATATTGGCGGTTGAGTTTCCAGTCACATATATTGGTTTTTTATTCATTAGTTCTATAAGCTGATTTTTGTGAAGAGACTCAAGGGCGTGCTTGCTGGTTGCAATGAGTGCATCGCATTCTTCAGCTTCTTTTGCTATTTTATGCTTGTCTATATCATGCAAGATAATTTCCAGCATTGGTGATATAAGACATTCAAAACCTTTGCTTTTAGCCAATGATGCGAGTTTAAGGGAATCAGCTTCAGGTCTGGTCAGTATTATTTTCATTATCGTTGCTTTGCTTGAGAATTTCATCCGCAACCTCTTCAGCAATTTGCTCTGCATCGGCGACATCGCCAGATTTTGCGGCATTAATTTTTTTAATCTCGTGGTTTAGGAACAATGAAGCATTTATGTTTATTGTGCTTTGTTCAATTGTTATATCAACACCTATCGCAGTTCGGCAAGATCCATCAATTTTTCTAAGTAAAGCACGCCCAGATAACATTTTGGTGAAGCTACCTGAATGATTTATAAGGCTTAACACTGACATCATTTCACTATTATCAGGATGACATTCAATACCAATTATTCCCTGCGATGCGGCTGGAGGCATAATATTTTTTGCAAATGGCGAAAGGTTGAATTGCTCTTTTATTTCCCGTTCAAGCTCCAGCCTTTTAATACCAGCATATGCAAGTATTGTTGCATCAGCATGACCTTCTTTTATTTTCCTAAGCCTAGTTCCAACATTACCCCTTATTGGAATAATATTAATATCAGGGCGCAGATTTTTAATAGCTGCCTCACGCCTTGGCGAGCAACTGGCAATTGTTGCGCTTTCTTCTATCAGATCAAGAGGGTTTTCATATTCATTTTGCAGATCATTATTATTTTTGCTTTTATTAAAAATAAGTACATCTCTCTCATCTTCCGCTTCCAAAACAGCGGCAATCATTAAACCACCGGGCAAAGTAGTTTCCATATCTTTCATCGAATGCACGGCAATATCAATTTCACCTTCCAAAAGCGCAGCCTCAATCTCTTTAGCAAAAAGAGCTTTCCCCCCTATATCCGCAAGGCTGCCCGAGACATTAACATCACCTGAAGTTTTTATTTTAATGACCTCAAAGCTAATATCTGGATCTTTTTCTTTTATCGCATCCATAACCATCTCAGTCTGCTTCAAAGCGAGAGGACTTGATCTTGTGCCTATTTTAATTTTCATGCTCATTTGGTTTTTACTTTAAGTGATGATATACAAAGCATCTATGGATAGACTTTTAAGTGGATTATGTGAACCTAAAAAATGAAAACTATTTTAGCAATAGAAACAAGTTGTGATGAAACTGCTGCGGCAATTGTCACAACGAACAAGCAAATTCTCAGCAATGAGATATTCTCTCAAATGCCAGAACATAGCGAATATGGCGGAGTGGTTCCAGAAATTGCAGCCAGAGCGCATCTTGAGCATATCGATTCTGTTGTCACACAAGCGCTGGAATCTGCAAGCATGACTTTCAGCCAGCTTGATGCCATAGCCGTAACAGCAGGGCCCGGATTAATTGGTGGGGTGATAGTAGGAGTAATGGCAGCAAAATCATATGCCTCTGTTCATTCCTTGCCTATATATGCAGTGAATCACCTTGAAGGTCATGCATTGTCTGCAAGACTAACAGAAGATATTGAGTTTCCTTATTTGTTGCTGCTTGTTTCAGGAGGTCATTGCCAGATTCTTATTGTAAAAAATTTAGGAAAATACAAGCTGCTAGGCGCTACAATTGATGATTCTCTGGGAGAAGCTTTCGATAAGGTTGCCAAAATGATGGGGCTTGGATATCCGGGCGGCCCAATCATTGAAAAGCTTGCCAAGTCAGGAGATCCAAAACGTTTTAAGCTTCCCAAACCGCTTATTGACCGGGATAATTGTGACCTTTCATTTTCAGGTCTCAAAACTGCTGTACGCAATAATCTGCTATTACTCAATCAACCACTGTCAGAGCAGGACAAAAAAGACATGGCCGCAAGCTTTCAATATGTTGTTGGTAAGATATGGAAAGTGAAACTACAAAAAGCAATAGATATATTCAAAGCAGAGCACAAAGTCGCAAATTCACTGGTAATAGGTGGCGGCGTGGCTGCAAATTTATATCTCAGAGAAATATATGATAGCATAGCAGGAAATAATAATATGACACTCCATTGCCCTCCCCTTCATCTATGCACAGACAACGCCGCAATGATAGGCTGGGCAGCAGCAGAATATATCAACGCAGGCAAGAGCCCAGACAGCCTAGACTTCGAGCCAAGAGCCAGATGGAGTCTTGTTGGTGGGTAATGATGCCATATTTTCTGCTGCAGGAAAATATTTTCCAGTAAATGTAAGCTCACTATTTTGTCCAAATACAGATAAAATAATACTGTTATAAAGCTGAAAATCAACTTTTGAGCATTCATTTTTTATATAAGCAGTTATCCCCCCATCGATAGCATTGGTTGAATCAAAGCTTTCTGAAACAAGCTTATCAAAACCTTCCATCGAATTGAAAGACTGTTTTATAATGTTTTTCAGTCTTCTTCTACTAATAACATTGCGCGATGATAATTCATGTTCTACGCTTTCTATAACTTTTTCAGTTGCCTTATAAAAAACTGCATTTTTAGCATGTTTAGATATATTGTTTAATATAGTATCCTGAATATTTTCTTCAGTTGCAAATTCTTCAAGCGTTTTTTTAAGATAAATAATAAATTTTTCTGCGGATTCTGTAGAATATGGTATTACATCATAGGTATGATCTAGATGAAAATGAACCTTTTGCATAGCATCTTTAAACCCAGCCTGCTTGACATCAATGAAAACGCCTTTCTTTCCATTATCACAACTATCTTCTACTAATATTGCTGTTAGCCCTAAATGCTCTAATCCTTCTATTAGAATTTCGTGAAAATTTTCAGGCATAAAATGCCCTTTCATAACAATCCCTGACTCTGGATTCATATTTTCTATTTTAATCTTTTGAATTGCGCTGTGATTCATCGGAAACCCTGAATAATCAATTATTTTAGCATCGGAAGGAATCAATTGATTATCTAAAGTTGTTGCAAGAGCAAATTGAACAACGCGGCCTTTTAAATTAACTTCATCATTTTTAAATCTTTTTTCATATGCAACCCAAAAATCTTTCAAATCATTAATAGCCTGCAATATTTCTACTCTTGATAAACTCATCTTATCATCCACTCCCACATGATGATTTTTGACGAGAGAATAACATATACTTATAATTAATATTATTACTGTTTAATTAAATTTCAAATTAAGGGGAGGCTTTCCCAAACAGTCTGAAAAAATTATCTGTCGTTGCCTTGGCGCATTCTTCAAGCGATAGACCTTTAACCTTGGCCACTTCTTCACAAACATATCTGGTCCAGCCTGGCTCGTTGGCTTTGCCACGGTTGGGAGCTGGTGCAAGATATGGGGAATCGGTTTCAACCAGCAACCTATCAAGAGGCAATTTGGCAACTACAGCCCTCAACTCATCAGATTTTTTGAAAGTCACTATTCCTGATATTGAGATATAACCACCAAGTTTTATTGACTCCTCAGCAAGCCAGAGAGATGAAGAAAAACAATGTATTAAAAATGGAAACTCGCCCTTTTTCATCTCAGAAGATAATATCTCTATCGTGTCATCGTCAGCATCTCTTGTATGCACAATAACTGGTAACCCTGACTTTCTTGAAGCTTCTATATGATTAATAAAGCTTTCTTTTTGTGACTCCCTTGAACTATGTTCGTAATAATAATCAAGCCCGGTTTCTCCAAGACCTATCACTTTTGGGTTTTTTGACAATTCCAGCAACTCATCAACACTAACAACAGTTGATTTGCCAGCCTCATGCGGATGCACCCCAACCGAGCAATATATATTATCATATGATTTAGCTATCTCATGAACCTCATCAAACTCTGAAATCTTGGTGCAAATCGTCTGCATAACACCGACAGACATCTCACCCGCCCGCTTAACAACATCATCCAACTGCCCCGCAAATTGAGGAAAATTAAGATGGCAATGTGAATCAACTATCAATGTCATGATTTTTTAACCACTAATCACTCTTAACTAATTACTAAACCAAAAACTCAAGCACTCTCTTCAAGATCAAGCGGATAGCGAGGGAATATACCTTGTGGTTTTTCTATCTCTTTGCCCTGCTCCAGTACCTCTTTTATATACTCAAAAGAACGCTTATCATCAGAAATTCCAAGTTGATCAAGCATTTCACCCGCAGAATCAGGAATAAATGGCTGCAATAACATCGCAATTATTCTGATTGATTCCGCAAGTTCATATAAAACCCTCCTCATTTTTTCTAATGCTTCTTCTGTGCCTTCCTTGCGCAGGCTCCAAGGAGCTTCTTTATCTATTTTCTCGTTAGCCTCTCTTGCGATATTGATGATATATTCTAACGCCGAGTGAAACTCCTGAGCATCAATATGCCCCCTCACCTTGGCTAAAGCTGCATTTGCATCATCAAGCTTAGCACCATTAACAACAGGAATCTTTCCATCACAATTTTTGTGAATCATTGATAATGTGCGCTGTGCCAGATTCCCGACAGTATTCGCCAGATCACTATTGATCCGGTTAATCATTGATACTCTTGAGAAATTACCATCAGAGCCAAACGGCACTTCACGCATCAGGAAATATCTGGTCTGATCTAATCCATATACCGAAATAAGGTGATCAGTGAGAATAACATTGCCAATTGACTTTGATATCTTCTCTCCTTCATTGGTCCACCAGCCATGTGCAAAAACACGATTTGGCACTGGCAGGCCCGCACTCATCAGAAAAGCTGGCCAATAAACAGTATGAAAACGCAATATGTCCTTACCCACCATATGCATCGAAGCAGGCCAAAACTTCTTGTAAGATTCTGCATTTTCATCAGGATATCCAACAGCCGTCATATAATTCACCAGCGCATCAAGCCAGACATACATTACATGCTTGTCATTGCCGGGCACAGGAACCCCCCAATTGAAAGTAGTGCGGGAGATTGAAAGATCATGCAATCCGCCTTTAACAAAACTTATCACCTCATTGCGCCTTGACTCTGGTGATATGAAGTCAGGATTGCTTTCATAAAACTCAATCAGCCTATCCTGCCATTTGGAAAGTGCAAAGAAATAGCTTTCCTCTTCCACCCACTCAACTTCGGCACCCGTTGGTGCTTTGCCATCCACCAGCTCAGATTCTGCATAAAAAGCTTCATCACGAACTGCATACCAGCCTGAATAGCTCCCCAGATAAATATCACCATTATCTTCAAGCTTCTTCCATATGCTCTGCGCTGCTTTAATGTGTCTTGGCTCAGTGGTGCGAATAAAATCATCATTGGATAGATTAATCTGATCCGCCAGATCACGGAAAGTCTCAGAAACGGCATCAACAAATTCCTGCGGTGTGACGCCAGCTGCAGCGGCTGACTTTTCAACCTTCTGGCCGTGCTCATCAGTGCCGGTTAAAAACATCACATCAAACCCGTCGAGCCTTTTGAACCTTGCCATAACATCGCAAGCAATGGAAGTATAAGCATGCCCGATATGCGGCTTGTCATTAACATAATAAATCGGCGAAGTGATATAGTAAGTTTTTTCTGTCATGATATGAATGCGTTCTTATTTGCTATTTGAGGTTAAGGGATATACTTATTTACCTAACTAGCTCTTCTTACCTGATTTTACCATGGCAGTAAAGTAACCGATTTCCTCACGGGCTTTATCACGCTTTTTGCCAATGGCTTTTTTCTGGTCATAGTTATTTTTACGATATCTTATGACATAGCCGCCGCCGTCTTTCTCACGCCGTCTTTCTCAGGATTTTTAACGATCTTGAAAATATACTTTACCACCCCTTTATGCCCAGTCTTTCTGTTTGATTCATAGCCCATCAAAAACATCTTTTTCTCTCCGGGAATCGCAGATGTTGGGTATGACATCACCAGCAGGTCCAATATGCTCCTTGATTTGGCTATTTTATCAAACACCTCTCCTTTTTTAATGCGTTGCAAAAATGGATGTGACCAGTTGGGGTGCTGCTTTTTTACTTGCTTTTTCTTGGGGTGGGAGCGTGAGAATGCATCAATTTTTTCATGATGGATAATAAAAGGGCGCCTGCTTGGGCCTTTCTTTATGACAAAACGTGCAAAATTGCCGATAAGATTCTTCTCTTCCTCTTCTTTTTCAAGTGCGAAACCGTGAATCCACATTACAAGCTCATAACCATCAGAACCTTCGCCTGAATCTTTGGCACTGATATATTTGTTTGCCACATGCTTTAAGAAGCCTTCCCCTTCATCATGGCTCGCAAAAACATACCCGCCATCAACCATAGCAGCAACAAGCGGTGACCTGATATTGGCATATCTTTTCTTCTTATTATCCATAATCTTAATATATAACATCTAAACCTTAATTAAAATGTAACAAAACTTATCTAAATCAAAATTTCAACCTGCCCTTTGGATTTAAAAAAATTCCAACAGGGTTAAAGCCAGCATCCCGCTGG
>JAOXNJ010121781.1:0-11335 GCA_028566655.1 Metis holothuriae
AGAAGAAGAAGAAACAGAAGAAGAAGAAACAGAAGAAGAAGAAACAGAAGAAGAAGAAGAAGAAGAAGAAGAAGAAGAAGAAGCAGAAGAAGAAGCAAACAAACGCAATAGAAATAGCTAAGGTTGAGACGAAAAGTGTTTGGTAGGCAGCAAGATTTGCAGTCAAAGCATCCGCCTTAAGCCTAGAGGTAATCATGTGGTCTAATAAGGGTCCGTGGCCCAAAGTAGAATAAGGATTGTGAGCAGCTCTCATTGTGTGTGTGGCCATTGGTGAATGACAATGGTTGCCCAAAGTTGCCTCCATGTTTATGGCCGCGGATCCTGAAAGAGGCCACACTCCACCCAACTTGCCAAGGCCCCAAAAACTTGAGCAAAGCTCTCGGTTTTTTTTTTTCGTGTGTGTGTGCCAGATACCCGCCAGCACAAAACTTTGACTCCTTGGGAATGAGAAGAAATTTAATGAGACCAGCAGAAAAAGCTCTGCTACATTGCAGCCAAACAATGCAATACACACAATGCACTTTACCTCATACTATTATTCCTCAGTCCCAGCTAGCAAAAACTTCACGTGGATATAGAGCTTGTTATCTAGCTGCCTTGTGACCTGAGCTCCAATTGAACTCGGTCCTCTCTGAACTTCTACCTATATTTGTTGCTTTTTCTGGCCAAATCACGGAAGGAAAGGCGATAAGGCAAGTTTGCATTCCACCAGCTTTTTAAGCAGAAAAAGTGGACTAGTCAGATTACATACAAGGGATGAAGTCGGCATCTTTGATGTTGCTCAATTACATAAGATTTAATGGACACAGAAAATTCCCCAATTCTTTTTTTGTGGATGGAGTAGGGAGGACCTATTAAAAGTTTATTTCACTTCTATAAATGAATGCTGAATAAAAACACTATACGCCCGCCCTGACCGATCAATCAATCAATCAATTGCTCTGAAAAAGTGATAATTCCATTCACAAAACCTGATACGTACTTCAAGCACTAATCAATCGTGCCAGCGCTCAAAATTAAATATTACGAAATTGAAAAATCAAACTCAAAAATCAAAAAGCTTCATTTATTAGATTTAAACCAACCTTAACACTTGCCAGAATCCAAGGAATCAAACTATCATTAGAAAAGCTCAAAAAGCACTCTCACCAATAATAACAGTCAAATTGTTCATTGTTAGCTCCAAAAAAGTCTGAATTAGCTTGCAAATCTTCCTTGAACACCATCAATCAATCAATCAATCAGACCAAAGGCTGATTGACATGGTCTCAGGCCACGTTTCTGATCTCGTTTGCCATCTGGCAGCTGGCGCAGGGCGCGAGGCAGCAGGTGACGAGGAAGTCCTCCAGCCTGCCGCCGTCGATGCCGTACATGTTCCTCACCTCGCCCCTCAGCATGCCCGGGCACAGGAAGAGCAGCACGCGGTCCAACAGCGACGTGCGACCCGTGGCGCTGATCGTCTGGCACATCTGGCACGGCTCGCAGAACCAGCCCATCAAAACTAAAGGAACAATAATGAAAAATGTTGAAAAATGCCTAATTTTGTGATTTCTGACCAAATTACAAGTGTTGGTGTCGGCCAACACGTCGAAGAGACTGTGGCTCCAGTCCCTGCTGCCGCTGCCCTCGCCAAAGCCCATCTTTATTTGGCTTTTTTATTAAGTGATTTTATTAAGAAAAACCTTAAAAAACCAAGGATAATTTTGAGATTTGGTCTGTGGGGCTTCTGGATTCCATCTGAGCTGTTTTTAGCCCCGATTTCCAGGCTTTAAACAGAGTTATCGAGGGATTTGAGGTAAATTCATGAGGGGGAGTAATAAAAAGCACTATATACAAGTACATAATTTAGGGTTCGAGGTCGCTGATAAGATAAGCATTGGATTGGATTCAGAATCCACAATTTCGTTGGTCAATGCAAAAGCATTACGAATTTTTATGATGTTTCAAGGTAAATAACCTTTTTAATAGAGCTTTCAAGTTTAGAGCAACGGATTGTGATAAGCCTGCAATGTTGACTTTAGGGGACTGAAAGTCACGTGATTTTTCACTTGAGATTGAATTGTGCCTTTATTTTATTTAAAACTCCCATTGAAACGACCAATTTTGAGAAAAATACGTCATCAAGTGATAAAGCTTGATATGAATAGTGAATCCAACTTTATCTTGAGGCAATGCTGACGTTTTGCTCGAGGCTTGCTTAAAGAGATTAATGTAATTACGACACAAAGTTGAAAAACCAATTAAGCAATTAGTCGAACAATTCGAATATTCGAGAAGTCAGTCGTTCTTTCAAACATTCCCTTAGCCTCATTTATGATAACTTTTGCAGTTTAAGACTTTTTGTTCTTTCCTTGTGCTCTAATAGAAAGTATACACGCAAATATTGTTGATATTGTAAATTGAAAGAGATTACTTTGACATTCGAAGTAGTCAGTGTGTCAATCAGAACCAAAAATGACTCTAAAGTATTGTCCGTTAAGTTAGTAATTAAATTTAGATATATGTAGCGGCCCCAGCTCCTTTACTCCTTGGTTGAGAGTTCGAGTTCCTGCTGGTGCTTCTCTCTGCCCTGCGCCTTCAACCTGGCCCTGGCGTCGGCCCTGGCGGCCTTGACGGAGGCCGAGGCCTGCCTGCCCCTCCCCACCTTGGCCTTCTTCTCCTCCTTGCTGCTGCTGAGCGCCTTCCTGGCGCTGGCCTCGGTCAGCAACTTGAGGGGGTAGTCCACGGCGTCGGCCACCTGGGCCGCCTTGGCCATCAGCTGCGGCTCGGGCTCCATGTGCCCGAGCTGCCTCACGCGCGTCTCGAAGACGTCGAGCATGGCCCGCGCCTCCTCCACCTCCTCCAAGTTCCTGAGCAACACGGACAGGTTCAGCGCGATGGCGGGGTCGCGTCCATCCTGGTGCAACGCCTGGCGGTACGCCGACAACGCGTTCTCGCTGTCGCCCATCCTTGCCAGGGCAACTGCAAGCATCATTTCACAAAGTAGTTTTAACAGGCAAAAAGATGTATTAGGATATAGAACGACTAATGAGTGAATACTGGCTAAGAGCATGAGGGTCTGTCCCCGCTTGGGCTTGAGATTGATGGCGGCGGAGAGGAAGACGAAGGCGGAGGCGTACTGCTCGTTTCTCAGATGCACCAGCCCCAAGTTGTAAAGTATTTTGTGGTCGAGGGGCGCCAAGTAATGTGCTCGTTTCAAGCAGGCTATGGCGGTGACCAATTTCTGCTTGGTCATGAGGCAAGTGGCGATGTTGTTCCAGAGCTGCGCCGACTCGGGCACCGTCCTGGCCGCCAGGCGGTACTTGCTGAGCGCGCTGTCCACGTCCTCGTGCTGCTGCATCATGTGGCCCACGGACATCAGAGAGGACGTGTGGGTCGGCTCGAAGACGAGGCCGTTGCCCAACTGCTCGAAGGACAGCGACCACAGGCCCTTCTGTCCGTACAACTGGCCCAGGCTGGAGCTCAACTCGGCGCTTTCTGGCCAATGTCTAAACAAGAGATTGATATTTATTCAACAGCAACAATTAATGGATTAATACGAGTAGATCAAATAAACATTCTTTTACGTGACGGCCGTCCTGTAGACTTGGATGGCGGCGTCCAAGTCGTCCAGGAACACGTGAATCTTGGCCAAGGCGACGAACGTCTGCTCCTGCTTGGACGCGTCCAGCGACTGCGACAACTCGCTCTTGGCCTCGGAGAACTCGCGCAAATACATCATGCAAAGGCCTTTTATAATGGAACATTAATTGTACAACTTTGGCCCCAAAACAAGTTCAAATTACAAATTTTTTACCGAGATAGTAATGGATCTCCCAGTCGGGGTTGGTCAGCCTCGTCTGCGCCTGCTTGTAAGCCTCCACGGCCAACTTGTGTCTTCCCAGCAGAAATCTGCGAAGGGAATGACAATCAATTACTAAAATTCTCAGTAAATTAGATGCTTTTTATTGATAGTTTATTCGTTTCTGACAAGCTTTTGGCCATCTGTTTGATGTGGTCGACGCTGGCCGGATTGAGAATGTTGCAGGTCTGGAACATCTCGAGCGACTCCTGCACCTTTCCCTCCTGTCTGAGAATGAGGCCCTGCACGTAGTTGGCGTACTCCGCCATGCCCCGCGTCTCCTCCAACTGCAGCCTGATCAGCGACTTGCACAGCTCCAGCTCCTGGCGCACGTAGTGCAAGTGGATCAGCCAATTGCGACGGTCCAAGGAGTGCAGCTCGGGCGCTTTTAAAGAGAGCACAAGCTTTACTATCATTGAAATATTTGACAATCAATCAAAGGATTTTCTCATGAAGACAATGAAGTTATGCGTAGAATATCTAATAATTCTTTGAGACTGCGACAATATTCACCTTTCTTGGGCTTCGTGGAGGCAGCCTGATTGTGGCCGCTGACTTCACTCATTTCTTTGCCTTTGGACCTATCTTTAAGAAAACTTTTTCTGGGTCTGGGTCAAAATGGATGAGAATATGTGGCTGGAATAGGGAGTCCTAAAGCTATTTCTACCTGCTTTACTGCATGATAATGCCTAACTACCTACCGAATGACTTTCTCATCGACACATTAATGGTCTAATGTGGCTTTCACACTATGAAATGTGGCAGCAAGGACACACTTTATTGATCTTGTAAAATAATTAATCAAGTACTCAGAGATAGGGCACAATCTTCTTTCTCTGTTCTTCAACATAGTTTTGCAGCCACTGATCTTGACTTTTCTCGGCCTTGTGTTCGTAATAATGCTCGGGGGGTTGGCCCTCCTCCAATCTCACGAAGTAATTGATGTAGCCGTAGCGAATTGTGCACATGCGACCACGACCAGTTCGCCGCATACCCTTGATGGTCATGCCCTTCGAAAAGAAACATGGTTACATTACAATCAATCTAATTAAACCACGTATACAGAGTTACAGGTCCATTCCACGACTAGATCTCTTACTGACCTTGTTGCAGAAAGACTCTGCGACCCACAGATTGGTTCTGTACTCGACGTGGTGCTCGTTGACGGCAATATCTCTGGCCTCCTCCAGCGTCTCTCTGGCGAATATGGCGCCCTTCTTGTTCACGAAGCTCAATTGCTATCAAACCGCATCAATTCATTCGTCACTTTCAGTAAAATAAATAGATACAATCCGAAGAGATATGACAGAGTTACCTTGATGGCCTCGTCGATGGTCATGCCGCGCACCATGGAGGCAATGTACCACATCTTCTTCCACGAGTACTTAAGGTTCGAACGCATGTGGCAAATGTAGGCCGGCCTAATTGCAATCAAATCACCACATTTTAGCACTCTAGACAATGTTTTACGTCTTTCATTGGATAAATTGACATTTGAACCCAGAAGTCCTTGTTTGAACCTGTGATCCTTGGGGTCAAATGTGGGCGGATGGATGATTTCGTTGTAGCTGGGCCACTTGTAAACGCGTCCAGCCGAGCCCGGCACAGGTCGCTTCTTGTGCCACGACTCCAGGCCCGCACGCAACGTGTACGTGGGCTCGAAGGGCGGCGGCGACGACAACGGGGGCGACAGCCACGACGGCAACGACGCCGACGACGCGGGGGCCACGCTGTTCCACGACGAGGACCAGTCGGAAGGAGTCAACGACGACGACATAGGCCCTGAGACACAACGTGATGCACTTAATGTAACAATTCGCGCCGGGATTTCGATAAATTCGGTGTTTTTCGTAGAAGAAAGTGACTGACTTATGTTATGAATGGGATCGAAGCCCTTGATATCGTCTCTCCCGTTGACCAGCCTCGCGTTGCTGACCACGCAAGGCCTGCAGAAGGCGCGGATCGGCCTCAGCGTGAACATCGCGAGGAAGCGAGGCGAGGCCGGAGCAAGCTTTGTTTACGTACGTCAGCTGACGCGACAGCTGACAAACGTGCGGTTACGTAACCGCTGACTCGCTTCTACAAAACGTAAACAGTCGCGAAAGCGTGGAACTCCTTGCTGCCCTCATCAACGTTTCTTGTGTCACAGGTCGCTTGAAGCTTCCTTAATCATCTTTGAATGCCCTATTAAAGCCCTAATTATTGATATTAGTAACTGGGTTTGTTAACAAATCCGTCTTGATGAGCGTTTCGAGTCATTTGCGGCGTCACTTGCTGCGTCCCCACGCGTGGACAGTGCGTGGCCTGCACACCAGCAGCGTGCTGTGCAAGTCGCTCGACTACTACTCCACCTTGGGCGTGGCCAGGAACGCGTCGGCCAAGGACATCAAGAAGGCCTATTACGAGCTGGCCAAGAAGTACCACCCCGACGTCAACAAGGGCGACCCCGAGGCCGAGAAGCGATTCCAGGCACGCCCGACGACCACAACTGTTCCTTATGTCTTTATTTGGTTTCATAGATTTCGTTGTTGATGTTGCAGGAAGTGTCCGAGGCGTACGAGGTGTTGAGCGACACCAAGAAGCGCGCGCAGTTCGACGCGTTCGGCGCCACGGGACAGCAGCAGCAGCAGAGGGCGTCTGACTCGGGCTTCGGAAACGCCGGATTCCAACAGTGGTCCTATCAGGCATGACATTTCTTCTAACATTGTTCTTTTCGCCAATCGCATTGTTCTTTACCTTGGGTCTAATTTATTATTGCTTTTTGTTCTCGTTATAGTCGAATGTGGACCCTGAGGAGCTGTTTCGCCAGATTTTCGGCGAACTTCACCGTTTCGGCCAAGGCGGATTCAGAGGGCGTCAGGGCTTCGGTTTCGGCTCGATTTTTGAGGACGCAGCCAATTTTGGCTTTGGTCGCAGTGCACAGACCGTCCGAATCAACCTTAACTTTCGAGAGGCGGCCAGAGGTGTGACCAAGCAGCTCGAGTTCGTGGACACGGCCGGTAGGATGGAGAGGAAAACTGTCTCAGTGCCCATTCCTGCCGGCGTCTCCGATGGACAGACTTTGAGAATAAGCTTGGGAGGGACACAAGAACTTTTTGTTAGTGTCAGCGTCGATCCTTCGGATTACTTCGTCAGGGACGGTTACGACGTGCACACTGACGCAAACATTTCCATATCTCAGGCCATTCTAGGTAAAACAGTCTTTTATCAGCTTGGAACTAACTATCTCTTGACGATCTGGCTAAACTGATTCCATTTATATAGGTGGCATTATTCGCATCGAGGGTCTATACGAGGATTTGAATTTGCGCATACCAGCGGGCACGAGTTCCCACACCGTGTTGACCCTTAGTGAACGCGGCTTCAAGCGTCTCGACGGCTTCGGCACTCAGGGCGACCATCTCGTGCATCTGAAGGTAGTGGTTCCTTCTCATTTGACTCAAGAGCAGAAGGATGCTATTGTTGAGTATGCATACATGGAGCAAGACACACCAGGTACCATCAACGGTGTCGACAAACTGGTGCGGAGACCCAAGCGGAGTGATAAAAATAATGAAGAGAAAGGAGAATCTAAAATCAGTGATGATGACCTTTCAGAGTCAGAGAGGAGTGACGCTAAAAGTAATAGTGAGAGCTCAGATGATGCTTCCATTTGGCAAAGATTCAAAAGGCTCTTTACAGGTTGATTGTGTGACTGATAAATTGAATGACTTTCACTGTGATTGGAAGAATTGCGTGAGGGGTCCTCCAGGTGGATTATTTACGTACACCTACGGCCACAAATGTTGAAGTGCACTTGATTTGTGGAAAAGAAGGCCTACTACGATTCAAATATTCCGTTTGCTGGCTCATAGCTCAATTGCATGTGGAGTCTTTTTGTTGACCTGAGCGTGCCAACTCAGCTTAAAAATGTACAATGCCATAGACAAGGACACAATAAGTTCGTAGACAAGGTTGGGCAGTTCAGGTTTGATAACAAACTTCCTTTAAAGATGTAGTGGGAGACAACGGTAATTTAGGAGCACATTTTTATTTGGAAACAGCATAGCAACCTTGTCCCGATGTAGATATCTTGTCAACTTGGTCACTCCAAACCATTTTGGGAAGCTTAGATTGGTACATCTATTTTGAAGCTTTGCTTTTTCAATTTCATCCATGGACAAAATCTTATACATGCCTGCCTCATTTGAGCCTCTTTTGTTGCCTTAATCTAAAAATGTCGTTGGGCCTTGCCTCGTTTTCTTCTTCGGAACCTGATCTTCGTTTGCGACTTGAGGACGAGTCATTGTCTTTGTTATTTTGTTCGCTGTTCTCGTTATTCCCCTCTTCGTTGTTGCGGCGTCGCCGTGAAGCGAATTTGGATCGAGATGCCATTGCAGTGTCGAATAGACTTGCATTGTGCCCGCTGCCAGCCTCTTTCTCTACTGCAAGTGTAATCAAGTTAAGGTGTTAGATTTTTTACTTGGAAATTTAGAGAAATCGCGACTAATCTAAGTCAAAATGTAAACTCACCATCGAAATGCTCTGGCAATGCTACTCTCTCCATAACCTCGACGAGTCTATCAACTATAACAAACGGTCCGTGGAACATGAAAGGGGGCGGGAGCCGCTGACAGAGAGCAGCTGCTGCAGGTGGCATCGGAAACGATCCGCCAGGCATCCGGTGCTCGCCAGGAATCCAGTTAACGCTCGGCTACAATATCACAGAATTAAACTAATCTTGATTTATTGGCAAAATTACTTTTTTTATTGCAATGCCTTGCCTTATATGGGATCATTTGGGTTAAGTCAGGTCTGGCCACGCGTTGGGAAGCGGCGTCGGTGTTTGTGGTGTTGTCGCTTGGCAAGTTGCCTCCTTGACCGTTGCTAAGGTTGATGTTGTCGCCGTCTAGGAGAGTCGTCTTTGAGATGTGCGTTTTGTAGCCCAAGGCCCTCAATTCGGAGGTCTTGCAGGGGAAGAGATCAAGGAACTTGTAACGATCAATCAACTGAGACGTCTCGTTCACTTTGCCGTGCTCTGTCTGTATTGAGGAGATATCAAAAGTTTCACAGCAATTAGTGTAGAACAAAAATATTATTAGCATAATAAAATTTCCACTAAGAGTGCAATCTTACCCGTTCCAAAGCCTGTGCTCTCCGTTTTTCAACCTTGATGATGCTCGTCATATCGCCTATATTAGCTTCGAACTCTAGAAACTTGTTCCAAATTCGACTGCAATGACAACAGAAAAAAGTTTCCAAATGCTATAAGGTGAAATATTCGAATTTCTAGAGAGAGTTAGTTGAGTTTAACAAACTTACATCTGGTTGTCAGGAGTGAGGCTTCCGGAAGTGAGGGCACGCTCAAACAGAACCCGAGTATTATTATCCTCTGCCAGTAAAAAGCAATTAAATAAATATGATTCAATCATACTGATTACTGCACTCGTCTTACCATTGAGATGAGATAGGTAATCGAGATAAGCGAGCAAATAATCTTCGTTGTTCTTGAACTTCTTGAAGCCAAGCTCGAAGACGTTGGAGGCGATTTTCTTGTCCTTTGTGCAGAAGTACTCCATGAGCGCCGCAGCTACAAACACGTGGTGCGAGCATCGCGCGTCTTCCCGCGCCCGCTTGAACACGGCTCGAGCCGACGCAGCACCCTCGCAACGACGACAATACTTCATGTATTGTATAAAGCACTACAAAAAGACGACCACTTAGAAATTTCCAAGAATTATGAAAATATTGCGGAGTAGAACAACACTTTACCAGAGTGGGATCTACATCCTTGTTCTCAATGAAGCTGTTGTAGATCTTGTGCACCTTTTCCCCCTTTCTGTTCTGCTCCTCAAAATCGGCCTGGGCAAAGTGCAAGACCATTGACTGCTTGAGAATGCCCGAGGTGGCTCGCTCATAGAGACTGGACGCCTGCTCCAATAGGAGCTTCGCCTTGTCCACGTCGCCCTTCTCGCTGAGCAACTTGGACGTGTCCTGCAGAAAGACGGCGGCCTCGTGCCAAACGTTGGGGTGATGGCCCAGGCACAACAGACACTGCTCATACGCGAACATGACGCGTGTGGCGATTATTGTGGGCTCCTCAACGCGCATCGGGTTGCCCTTCTCCCAACTGATGTATTTCTGCCACACCTCAACCTATATAAATGTAAAAACCTCGCTAGTAATATTTGCCATGTCACTTTAGACACGTTAGAATAAAGTTTGAATGGTTTTTACTGACTTGTTTGAGTTCCTCGGCGGATCCTGTGGGTGGGACCGCTGGCGCCGACTTGATAAGTCCTCTGGTGACGGCCTCGTACTCCTTGGCAACACGTCTAGCGTTCATGTAGTCGCGACTGCGCTCGCCCAAGAGTTTCTCGGCCATTACGGGATTCACGTTCTGCTCAAAAGCAGTATAATCCTTCCTGCAATACATGAATTGAAATGATTTTAGAAGAACAAATACATTAGCGGTAAAGGTTGCTGTTCGTACCAGAGTTGCTCGATGTTGGTGACGGGCGTGACGACTCCTCTCTGGTAGACTTTGCGGATGGCGGCGATCTTCTGGTTCTCCAGATACGAACTGTTGGCCTCGACGCTCTTAAGAAAGCGGACGTACTCGTTCCAGATGGAGAACGAGGCCACGTCCAAACCCATCTTGTCCAAGGCAAAGTCGTAGGCCTGCGCCATTTTCTCCCTTAAGTTAACACAACCAATTTCTGGGTTAATTCAAGCTCTAAATGTCAGTCAAAAAGTAAATTTAGAATCAAGCAATCTAAGATAGGAACTGACTTGAAGGTGCCCAGCGACGATTTGGCTTCCCTGACGTAGTTGAGGTAAGTCCTCCAGAGGTCGATGTTCAATACCTTCATTAGGGAACGTTGGAAAAGCTGGAAGCAACACCGTTCTTGTAAGTAGAAATTTGCATTTGATTTGTAAGCCTTACTAAAATTTAGCTATAAAACTATAAAATTTTCCAAAACTTATGAATAGTAAAGTAGGGAGAAAACTGATGGAGTAAGGCATATTATTTTAATCCTCAGTAACATTTCAAGTTAATGAGACAAAGGTACTCTTCTCTCTCCAAATGCTTGTGAGTTTGTTTCTTTTTTCACTTTGTTAAGCCACCATTGATCACAAGTTACGTCGAATCACTTAATCATTTCACCAATCTTGTGGTTGACGAATTGGCGAAAATAAAAAATACTACTCACTACAAAAGCTAGGTATGATTTCCGATTACAGAAGGGCGATCGTTGAGTTGGGCGATAACGTCAGTTTGTGACGACTACAACGGCACGCAAATCCGATTCCAAAGTTGAGTTATGAAAAGAATTAGCGTCCAATTCGTCGAGATTTCATTTTCGAGCAAAAAATAATACGACGAAAAACACTTGAAAAAGACAAATAAAGAATATAAGACCATGTATTTAAAGAATAAACTACCTCTTGTTAAATTTTCATTTAATGATACTGTAAAAGCACTTGTTGAGAAGATCGTATGTCCATCGTCTC
>JAOXNJ010121892.1:0-11334 GCA_028566655.1 Metis holothuriae
CAAGCTGTGCAACAATGGATCAAGGCGTACTACCCTACGAATAGTGGACCCACCCATTCTGAATAGACCTCGTCTGTTCCCCGACGTCAATAATCATATGATCTCATTAAAGTGGTCAAAATGAGTGAGGCCAATTACAGGAACGACTTCGAAACTTAAACTTTTCCCGCTACTAAATTATTTCATTTGAATAATATTTTCAAAAAATCAGTAAATGATAATTATAGCTCGAAAAATGGTCGTACAGGCTTTTCTCGGTCCTTTTTTGCTCATTTTGAGCGAACAAACTCTTTTTTAATTATTCGTTTATTTACGCAGATTTTTCTGAGTTCGAAAGAGAAACCAGTACGAGCTTTTCGGCGTAAATTTCGATCATTGGGAACGTGAATCAGGCTTGTTTCCACTGTCTATAAAGTCAAAAATATATTACATAATATTTATTATAATATACCGGTACCACAGATGTTCGCTATACATTTGACTGGAACACAGAACAGATGTGTCTGACGCAACGCCTATTCAAAAATTGCTGAAGAATACCGGACATAATTTTGTGGAGGACGAAGATGTCCAGCTAGAGCTGAAGAAGTTCAATCCTAATTGGACTCTTAAAAGAAATAAAAATTCTCGAAAAAAAGAAAGTAAAGAGCAATTCCATCAAGGCTGGAAACACACCATAATTTAACAATCCTTTTATTTCTTAAGGCATTATAAATAAGGTATGAAAAGATTAGGTGTATCCTCAATAAAGTAAAGATTCTTTCATCAGGCCGAACAATATATCTCTCTCGCGATATTCTCACTGCAATTAAACGGAACGACCTGTATTCAGCTGACTCCCTTTGTTATATCACAGACATTTCACAGGAGGATCATTTCCATAAACTCTGTTCTGCTCTCGATCACTTTGGCTATCCAGAAATTGCGGCGAAAATCGACTTTGTTAGCTTTGGAAAATTGGAAGGCATGTCGACTCGAGCTGGAACTGGACTTTCGCTAGAATCAGTTATCATGGAGGCGGTCGAGTTGCAGGCCGAAATGATGGAAAAGCATGGACAGACGACTTATGTAAGGCATAATTTTGATCAACTTGACGAAAAGACGAAGAGAAAACATGCTGCCTGGTTTGTAGCTGCGAGTGTCTTTAGGTAAAGTCAAGTCAGCAACTCCTAATGAAAAAGGCCATTTAAATTCTATTTCCACTAGAAGCGCTACTGTCAACCATCTGCATAGAAACATAGGAAAATTACGTCAGAAAACTTATATTTCAGCTCAAAGCGTCAAAAGGACCTGAAGTTTAACTGGCAGCTGCATCTTAAAAATGATAACGGAATGTATCTTCAACGGACCTTTTCAAAAATTAAGAACCTTCTGTCAAAAGTTGAAGGAAGAAGACTGGACCAAAACGTCGATGACGCAAACCTCAGGTACAGGGCCGTTTTATGAAAGACAAAAGCTTGCTAAAACTCAATCGACCCTTGAATAGCTCATTTATTAACGAGCTGCACTGGAATGAGCTTTTGGTGCACTCAGCAGGGTACTCGAAAGCACGACGAAAAGCTATAGACGACCTTGATGGTTTTATTCTATTGCAGTTCGGATTGCGACTGGGCCAGCTGGCGCATAAAGTTATGTTCAAAGATGAAAAGTGGATTTCGATAGAAGATAGAAAAGCTCTTCATGAAAGAATAATGCTTTTCGACTGTGTTCTTATGATCCTCGAAGACTTACTGAATCTGCTTGGTTATCAGCCTTCAGATCAATTCTAATTCTTGATATTGAATATAATTTTTATTGTTTTTTTTTGCTGTAAAGAAGTGCGGTTTTACATGAATTTGGCAGGTTACATGTACAAGTGAATGTGGCACGTAGAAAAAGCGAGTACACAAGTATAAAAAAGCGAGTAGAAAATGCGGAGTCTTGCACGTTCTTAAAATCTGTATGCGTAAATGTTTGGGTATTTTTGAACGAGATACGCTCGGTAGAAACGGTCGATTAACTCGCATTCTTCTAAAGAACTGCCGACATGGAAGATTGAGGTGGGATCTTTCTTGAAGGCCTCGTTGAAGATGTCTTTGGAGAGCATGATGCATTCGTGTTTAGTAAGCTTTTGCGGTCCGCAGTTGTATCCTCGGCAGAAGCGGTTGAAAGCCTCGCATTGAATGGCAAAGAGTGTAAGGACGATTTGGAAGTTCATATTTGGAAGTTTTTATTATTTGAGATGCTTGTAGTGTGATGACTATCGAATCGCTACGGCGATATTTATATGGCAGAATGAAGCACAGGTTTTCCGCTTGATGGCATTTATCTATCAAGTTAATTTTCCTAGAGGGCGGTATCATAGAGATTGAACGCGCAAAAGAGCACGTCATTATGACAAGATTTCGATCAAATTTCGTATACTTACTGTACTTTTTAAATCAATCAATTGAAACATAAACCCTTTTTTTATTTTGATTATAAAATCTAAAAGATCATTCTTTGGATTTATGGGATGTGGGCGCGTTCGGTACCAAACTGATTTTGGTACCGGTGGTACCGAAAACCTATTTTTTTATAAGGATTTATTAATTATCGAAAATCTGCTGACGTATCTTGGACATATTTCATGAAATATGCTTCGAGTAATAGGTTTACTTCTAGGTAGGCGGCGCTCTTTGGTTGTCGCCCTTTGAAAGAGTTAGTATATATACCAACGTTTTACAAGTTTTTTCATAAACAGTTGTTTCCATACGAGAACAAACTAAAAATTACTTATAAAGTAAAAATGATGATCCTCCAAGTTCTTCTTTTTGGTTTCCAAGTTGTCTCCGCTTACAATGTGATGCGAACTACGGACTCATACAATCAGCCTGACGAGCGCTGGTTTAGATCAAATACCAGACGAAGCGCTCAAACCTCCACTCAGCCTGAGATTCAAGAGCAAAACGATTTCAATGCTTACCAGCCTCGATACCGCAACAACAACCAACAACGATTCTCCCGATATCAAATTGCGATTGTTCTTAGCGACGAAGAATGTCTGGAATTGGTCAAAAGCGAGCTTAGACGAGGCAGATACGAAAACCCTCTTGAAGAATGCGCAAATATCCACAAACTCGTCATGCGAGTTCTCCGCAGATCATGATGTAAAATTTACGAATTAAATGTTATTTCCTGTCTGTACACTGTTTCTATTAAATGACTAAAAATGATTTTTATCTGAAAAACTGACAGTTCATTTTTCACTAGAAAATCTAATAAAAAAATTCTTTGTAGAAAATTCGAATTTGTCATAGCTACGTTTTCATTTCGTAAAGCCCTGAGCAATAAAAAGAAATCCTCGGAAAATGCCAAAGCATGATGAAACAACAATATTTTCAACATTGCTTGTCGATCTTGCCGCTAATGAGAAGGGCAAGGTTTGGCCATTTTCAACGTACTCTGTCACCACTGAGATGAAAGGAAGTTTCTCAAAGACTTTCGACATTTCACCGGAAGAGCTTCGGCTGAATTTCTACTTGAACAAGGAAAATACACAAGGCTCGGTTGTTTTGTTTGTCAGAATTACAAAATTAATGCCAGGTTCTCTTTTTCAGATTATGAATTTAAGAGCTTCAAATTTTCATTATCCACAATCCAACAAAAGTTCATGTTGAAAGCATGAAAAAACTCAATGAACGAGTCATTCAAAACCGCAGCTATCTTCGAAACAGCTCGAATAAGAATGCAATTTATGAAGGTTGTTTTTCATTTTTTGCAAAATGTAATTAAATTATTCAGAGTATTGTAAAAACGGTATTGAAAATCCGTCATCGCAGGTGGATCTTTCATTTCTTCATCAAAAAGGGGCGGTTTTCGGATCGTCTTCTAATTCAGGTACGCCAAGCTTTTAATTTTACTTCTATGGCCCTTTTGAATCAGAAAAGTTTTGATTGTTCCATAATCTAAATTTTTATATTATTAACATTTTTATCTTTGTCTCATGGCCTACGAATTAATATTCTTCAGATCAGAGCACAATTTTTGGTTCATCTGCAATATCGGCCTCAACAGCATCAAACCCATTTGCCAGGCTTTCAAATTTCACACATGATTTTATCAACTTCAGTATAACTACTATTACTAAGTCTGAGCGTCATAATTACTAGTCAAATTTTTATAATAACTTCGAGTTGATACCTTGAATTACTGTTAATAATAAATTGAATTCTCACTCAATCGTTTGACAGCCGTCAACAGCCTCTTCGAGCTCAAACCCATTCGGCTCTTCAGTAACTACGTCAACTACAACTCAAAATTCTCCTGCAGCATCGTCGAACTCGAACCCCTTTCAGTCTGCTCCATCAAATCCATTTGGCAAATCTCAAGACTCAACCGTCAGTTCTTCTTCAAGTCTAAATTCTGCTCAAGCTAATCCATTTGGGTAAGAAATATGAATTATATAATAATCCGAATAACGATACTCCAACATAGCGACGTTTTTGACATTCAATTTCAGAAGTGGGTCAGGAACAACCAAAACCGGCTCACAGTCGTCAGTATTTGGGTCAGCTATCGCAGTCGATGAGACCAAACTGTCAAAAATGCAAGGTGACCATCTCATCAAATAAAAATTAATTAAATAACCAAACTTAGCTGACGAAGTTGTTTACAGCAAAATAGACGAGCTGTCAGCAAGCGAGAAAGAAGCGTACAAATCTGTTGCATTTACGTTTGATACTCTACCAATAAGTGCTCCTGCAAAAGAGTTCTGCTTTTGAAATTTCAATATAAGAAAGCTTTGTTCACTGCCTAAACATCAGATGACGAAAAAATTTTATTAAGATTTGAAATTGATTAAAAAATTTCAATGATAAGTCTTTCGTCCCCTTTTGCGTCAGCCCTCGTTGTGTTGATCATCGTGAGCCCTGCGCTTCAAAATGACTTCGTACACGATGACATTCCCGCAATCGTACGTAATCCTGATGTACAAGCTAGAACAGGCGTCATTGCACTTTTCAAAAACGATTTCTGGGGAAAGGCCATGTCGGATAAAACTTCGCACAAGTCATATCGACCGCTGACAGTGTTAACGTATAGGTACTTATGATGAAAGAACATTCTGGTATATCATGATTACGCAATTTTTATTATCAATACTCGAGTTGAATAATTGATTACATTTCCAACAAGTTTTAATTATAATATTAAAGAATAAATCGTATAATGACTGGAAGTCACGCCTTTTTCTTCCATTTGACAAATATTCTCCTCCACAGCGGTTTGGTTTACCGTCTGCACTCCACACTTCTCAGATTTGGGCAACGTTGTGAAATAGAATAATCTTCTAAAATAGCTTTGACGTATTCCGACGGTCACAATAAATTCTCAACGGATGTAGATACTCACAGTCATCAGCTCAATTTGCGGCTCTCTTGTTTGGAATTCATCCCATCAACTCAGAATCTTTTGCGAACAATGTCGGCCGAGCAGAAGTCCTTTCCGCGCATTTTATGCTCAGTGCGATTATCAACAGAGAAGATACTGCAACGTCGGGAATGTATGCACTTTTAGGTGAGATAAAGTTGACGACAACTTGAAGTAGCAATTAGATCGACAGAATAAGACACTGTGGCACATTGAAACTCGTAATACTTATTATATGAGATTATAACACAATATATTCCATGGTTCCATGGACCGTGGATCAAGTTGAACCTATCATTTTGTGATGAGTTGAAATTAACGATTAATTATACGAATATGTTGCCCACTCAAAATATGAGTATAACTTATACTGTATAAGTCGGTATTTATTTTTTAGCAATGCTCTGCAAAGAAGGTGGCGTGTTCTGCCTTGCGATTCTAGTCGCTTTGGAAAACATCATCAACTTCAACCGCCGTCGAAGAGGAGAAATCATCCTCGATCCTGATTTGATCCTTCATTTTGTATACAAACTCCTTTTCTGGTTCAGTTTCTTGCTCATTTTTGTATCATTGCGATTGTGGGTACTTAATGGAACTTATCCCGTCTTTACGCCGCCTGACAATCCAGCTGGTTTTGCGAAGGACAAGTTTGTAAAGTGGGCCAGTTTTGCGTTTTACTGGGTTCAGCATTATTGGCTTCTTTTGGCTCCCACGAATCTTGCTTACGACTGGGCTTATGGATCTATCCCGCTTCTTAAAGACCTGTCTGATACGAGAATTCTAGCGATCATTTGTTTGTTCAGCAGTATTATATTCATTGGAATTAATTGTCTTCGAAGCATTTTTGGATTTACAAACAAACAACGAGTTTTGCTACCGACTCTTCTTTTATTTATTCCTTTCATTCCAGCGTCTAATCTTCTAGTCACTGTTGGATTTGCTGTAGCAGAAAGAGTTATGTACACGCCCAGGTTCGGATCAGATGTTAGGTTAAAAGTCTAGGAGAATATATTTTCAATTAAACAGTTTTTTTATTGTATTTATTTAACTCCGGGACGCACGCTGGCGATTCCACCCTGGAACGCATATCGTGCCACTTGTGGCACATCGGCCTTAAAGCTTTTTAAGAAAAAAAAACTTTTTTTTTGCTCAAGATCAAAATTTCTCTCTGAAGCTAATTTTTGAAATTTGGTCAAAAAATTTTCCTTGACCAAAAAAATAAAATCCTCGATAAATTTTAGCCCCATACATTATTGGTCATTTTTGATATTTACAAAGTTTTCACATTAAACGAAATAAGGCTGATGTGCCACAAGTGGCACGACATGCGTTCCAGAGTTAAATCAGAAAACTACTAGTTCATATTCTCAGTGAATTCTCCTCTTTTGTTATTAACGGTATCTGATCCGAGACAGTATCGGATTTTCGATTCTTGTCGCAGATGGACTTATTAAATTCTCTTCATTGACGCAACCGTCACTGCGTTCCTCCAAAATCATGAATCTATCAATTCTTGTTTCATTTACATTGCTCGTTGCGAAGACGGAATTCCGAATTTCTGCCTGGCAGACGAAGGAAAAATTATTTTTCTCTGGTCTGACCGTTCATCGTCATAACGCAAAGGCTGAGGATAAAAAAAAAGAATCGCTGTCTACGTGCAACGATAGAGCACAAGTAATCAAGAAAGTCTACAATTGTCTTAATTTAAAGACACAAATAGACTTTATTTATCTCTGTACATCTTTTTTCACAGGACGCAATTTAAATTATACCAGGTAATTCCATCCGAACACCTTGAGAAGATCATTGATGTCTTTTTCCCTGTCTTCTTTTTTTAATTCTCTTAAAGATGTTCTATAACTATGGTAACTGTCTCCGGAATCAGCAAATGATCGAAGACGCAATTATTTTTTATGAAGAAGCGATAAGACTACATCCTACTTACTCAAAAGCGTTTGACAACATCGGCGTTCTTTATGATGATGGAACTGAGGAAGGTTCCAAATTGGCTGAAAAGATGTATCAAAAGAGCATCGAGGCCAATCCGCATCATCCAAGGAAAGTTAATATTTCTCATGACTTTTAATGCATAAAGCAAGTGACAGCTGTCCCATGTAGCCTTTTGCCAGACTTATAAACTTACAAAGCGCGTATTCTAATCTCGCATCACTCTACGCTCAGAAGGAGAGACTTCAAGAAGCTGTCAAGGTTCTGCTTTCCGTGCAGAATTATGACAACCCCTATTACACAGCAACACTCAAGCTAGCAATGATAATGAAGCGTAGAGGTTTTGATCGTGATGCTGAACAGGACCAGATAAAATTATTGAGATAATATTAATCGTTATATTTCGAATAGGAATTATCAAAAGAATTCTCGAAATAATTTTCTTTCTCAAATTAACATCTGGGATGTAACCTCCTAATTTAATATCTAAAAAAAGCTGTACCAACATATTCTTCTATTATTTAAAAATGCAGAATCTCCAATCGCTGAACCGTACAATCATTATGGTGCTTTATTGACAGGTACAGTGCCTTCCGAAGTTTCTTGCCAGGAAACAGCGGATTGAAGCGAAGTTTAAAATTGCTCTTATGAGCGAAGTTGCCTTTCTGGTGTTCTAAAAACTTAATAATTATAGAGTAATAATATCTAATAATTATTGCTCTTTTTAGAGCAAAAACGATATGAAGAAGCGATTAAAGTTTACGAACAAGCAATCGCCCTTGAGCCATTGAATCCAAATCCACTTGTCAATCTTGCATGGGTAAAGCAAACTCTTGGGTTCAGTTCTGGCTCTTCGCAAATGGTCAGAGATGCAGAGGAGCTTTATGAACAATCGCTTAGAATAAAACCGACATCTGAAGCATTCATGAGATTAGGTGAGTTTTTAGGTGCTTTTTTGGTGAATTTCCCAAATTCGTTTGCTCTCAATTTATGGATGTTTTACGCGTCACCCCATTTTTTTCTTTTGATGTACGATCGAGAGTCTCAAGTCGTCATAGAATTGAGAAATTTATTATTACATGTATATGATGATCATTATATGATCTGTAAAATTTGTCGAAGAGTGTTAAAGTAAGACTATCAAAGGCAGATTACGTATAACTTTTCAAAAAGTATGAATTATCGTCATAGAACATCAAAAAGGCTTTCTAGTTCAGATAAAGAATAAAAGACACTACTTTTGTCACATGTGAGGAAAAAGAGAATAGCAAATTATTAACATTTCTTTCATATAACTGAGGCTGATGCTGAAGACCTTTTATCATTTTTTTACAAAAGATAAAACAAATCGTTCTCTGAGACTCTCATTCATCTTTTCAGGAAGTCTCAAATACCAACGAGGTGAAACCGCTGAAGCAAAGCTTGAGTATGAGGAGGCACGCAAGCTCGATCCAGAAAATCACATGATTGTTCTCGAGCAGTCAATCGTTCTTGTTTCCGCTGGGGAAACTGAACGAGCGACTGAGATCCTCCAAGATGCAGTAAACAAAGACAGGGACTGTAAATTAGCGAATTTGCACATCACACTTGCGAAGATTTACGGACCGAGAAAGCATCAGTATATGAAAGCGGCAAGCGTGCTTGAAAATTGTCATAGAAAGATTGAAGAAAATAAGCACGAAGACGAAGATGCAGCGGAAATAAAATTCCAACTTGGCGCAATGTATCACGAAATTGTGCGAAATAATCAAAATGTTTCGAATCCGACGAAAAATGAAGAAGCGTTTTTGGCGAAAGCAAAGCAGAAGACACTAGAATTATTGAATGAAGCGATTAAGCTGAAACCAGGAGACGTTGATTATCGAGTTTTACTCGCGCAAGTACATCTGCGAAGCGGAAATCTGAAAGATGGAACGCATGTTTTGATGACAATACTCAAATTAAAGCCAGAGCACGAGGTGGCAACGATTTTATTAAATCGGGTTAAAGAAGCCGAATCTAAAACTTCTTAATTTCTGTATTCATTCTATCATTTTCACAAACTGCCAAAAAGTTGTGACCAATTTCTGTAATCAAGAAACCCAAAATAAAACCAAATGATATTATCTCGTGCAACCCAATATTCTAGCGAATATTTCTTCGAATCTAAATTATCTTAAAAAAGCGTAACAACCGCCCACGCCCACATGTTTGATAACCAAGTGGTTCCTTCGAATTTCGAAATCAAAGCAAGATGCTTAGGTATTTCTAAAATGGGTGCATACTTTCGGCCAAATGAAGTTGGAACATTCGAATAATGCAAATTTTGCATCCATTGACTGCACATGTTGCGTAATTTTGACGCAATTCCTTGAATAGATGCACATTTTTATCAAAATTCTAGCTTCAGATTTTTATGCGGTATCTTCTGAAAAACTTGTGCCTTAAAATCTGCCTAATAAATCGTGTTATCTGGTGACTACTGCAAGGATTCATAAGCGAGATCAACGCCACCACCGATTCGGGCGAACTGCAAAAGACCTGGAAATGCCCCGCGGCTTAGAACAACTCTATAAAATGCAACGTTTCCACGGAATAATTCACATTCGGTTTTCTGAAGAAATCCAAAATGAAGTTGTCAACATCTGTTTTTCTAACCGTCTGCCAAGCTGCACCATCTCTTGAGAACTGGCTCCAAGACGGAACTGAACCGCCATTTGAAGCTCTGAAGCAGCTGGTAGAAGAGTCAGGCAAGACTGAAGAGAAGTCATGGTGGGATGAAAAGCGAGCAGAAACCGGAGATAAGGACTGGGAAGAGCTTTTTCCAAAGATCAAGGAAGAATTCGACTCAATTCCCGATGAAGAGAAGGCCGCTCATGGCTTTGAAAAGTACAAAAACAAGGTAAGAAGACGATTTGAACAAGAAAATTGTCCAAAAATAGCATTAATCTTTAAAAGCAATTCACACTTTTTGAAGGCAAAATATTATGAAGAAAAATACGGCTCAAATCCAGAAATGAAAAAAATGTGGGAAGGCAAGATGGAATTTTTCTCTCAAATGAAGGAGCACATGGGAGACATCGACTGGAAGGCCTTCGCCGAGAATATGCCATGGGAGAAGATCACTCAAAAAATGGACAAAATCTCGTCCGGAGAATGGTCGATGGAGTCTTGGAGCGAGAAGAAAGCAGAGATGAAGACAAAAATGATGGAGACAATGCTGAATGCGAACCAAGCGCTTTTCCATATTCGAGCAAATGATCCAGCTCAACGAGCAATGATCGACAAGCTTGCAGAAGTCACGAAGGAGCTTCCATCTTCAACTACTTGCGCATCAATGGCTGATTCCATCTACATGTGGATGATCGACGAGCTAACGGAATCCCTCGTCTCTGACGATGTCTGGATGCCAAATGAGATCGTTGACAAGATGTGGGCAAAGCTAACACCAAAGCTAAAAAGCTCGAAGGGCCACAGCTCCGTTGTCTATTTGAACAGAACATCTGAACGGATGAGCCGACCTGCAGTTGGAACAGTTATTGGAAAGAGAATGGTCCTTACTGGCTTGGACGCTTGCTATTCGGACGTCACGCTCGAAAAGGGTGAAAAATGGGCTGACTACATTGGAGTCGAGAAATTCCATGAACATTTGATGTGGGGCACCAATGAGAACATCTTTGATAACTACAACCAGTTCTACATGCGATTCCCGAAGCCTGCTGAGGGAATGTCCGTCCTTATCGACGGAAAAGAGCACTTTCCGACTGGCGCTATGAAAATTCCGTCTACAAAAACCCGAGCAGATCTTTCAGACCACTTTCCATTTACAGATGCTCAAGATGTGTACGAAAACTACGTAAAAGTCGCGCCTGCTGCTCGTTGTCTGCTCTTTTTCGATGAGAAGCTTCCAGTTATGCCTGCTTGTAATCCAATGGATGATGGACAGATTGGCAGGGCGAAAGTAATGACTACGCACGAATTCGCGCAGAAGAATAATTTAGTTTTGGGACAAATGCCACC
>JAOXNJ010122114.1:0-43386 GCA_028566655.1 Metis holothuriae
ATACCGCGTCATTCCGCGCGCAAGTCGCAAAATCCAGTCTCTTTGCACTTAGCTCTGTGGTCACTGCTTGATTTGCCTAGACAATGCCTTTGATGTTGATCAGCGGATTTGTGTAGGAAAGACAGATCCATAGATAGGGCGGCAGTCATGATTCCCCAGGAGTTCTTTGTGGAAATTCATGTATTACATCGGCAAGGCTTCAGTATTCGAGCCATCGCTCGCAAGCTGAGTATTTCAAGGAATAGGGTTAAACGCTATTTGCGTGACCCAAGGCAAATGCCCGAGTATAGCCAGAGGGCTAAACGCCCATCCGTGCTTGACACGTTTAAACCCTATCTGTTGGAACGCATACTGTAGTGTATAGCCGAGCAGCCAAACAGTTGCCCATGATAACGCTGAGCTTCTTGCAGTTTGTACCACCAAGCTGTAATTTCTTATTGGCGACACTGGTCTATCATGAAACTGTTTCGCCGCTCAAGATGACAGCCTTTTTGCTGATCTGGACCGCTTTGGCAGTTTTCACATGGAACTCGATTGTGGTCGGGAGAAAAAAAGCTGCTGGAGATCGCTTAAAGACCGCGTAAGACAAGTCGTTTTAGTTCAAAGTACCCCCTTCGTTATGAAGGGGCAGATTCATTTAGAGTAGGGAAAACAATGAAGATAGCCGTAGTGGGATGCAATGGTGCGGTTGGTATCACCATGCTTGAGTTGCTTGCAAATACAGATCATGAAGTTAAATGCATGGCATCGAGCCGTTCAGCTAACACCAGACTTATGGTTGGTGTCAAAGAGTACCTGATCAGCGAGTTTTCGGTAGCTAATTGCGCCGATTGCGATATTGTTTTTTTATGTGTCTCTGGTGCTTTTTCAATCGAATTTGGCCCGGAACTGGCAAAGTCGTCCTACGTCATCGACAATTCGTCGGCCTTCCGGTACCACGACGATGTACCTCTGCTGGTTCCACCTATTAATGGCAAAACATATCGCGGTGAGCGTTTGATTGCCAACCCTAACTGCTCTTCGGCCATTGCACTTATGGTCTTAGGGCCACTGCATACACAATATGGACTCGAAAACGTTATTGTTTCGACCTACCAGGCTGCTAGTGGTGCTGGGCGTCCTGCAATGCAGGAACTGACTGAAAAAGCACGCGCGTTTGAGGATTATGGTCGTGATAACAGCGGCATCAATTTCGCACACAACCTCGCGTTTAACGTCATACCGCAGGTTGACAACTTCGAGTCCAACGGCTACACACGTGAAGAAATGAAAGTCGTGTGGGAACTGCGCAAGGTGTTGAACTTACCCGAACTTGCTATCAGCACTACCGCTGTACGTGTACCCACGCTGCGTTCGCACGCTGAAGCCTTGACCTTGCGTTTCAAACATCCGGTGAAGGATTTGAATTCAGTGCGTGAACTATTACGCAACTCTCCAGGCGTCGATCTGGTGGATCAGCCTGAGCAAAGTCAATATCCGATGCCAATGACATCGACTTACAAGCACGCAGTGGAAGTGGGACGCATTCGCCATAACCTCATCTACGGCGAGTATGGCTTAGACATGTTCATTAGTGGTGATCAGTTGCTTCGCGGAGCTGCGCTGAATGCCTATGAAATCATGCAGTTAGTTGCACCGATAATTTAAAATGTCGGCGCACTTACTCATCTTTGGGTTATCTGCTGACATTTACTTTGCTCATCCTTATGCTTCTTGGGAACGGGGTATCAATGAAAATACCAACGGTCTTATCAGACAGTATTTCCCCAAGGGAACAGATTTCAACGAAGTGACGGATGCAGAAGTGCAAGCCGTCATGGATCGACTAAACAACCGCCCTCGAAAAACGAGAGGTTGACGATCACCCAATGAATTATTTATAGGGCAGCGAGTAGATTGACTCACTGCGTAAAGGGATTGCACTTATTACTCGAAACCAAGCCCTGGTAGAGGAAGTGTGTGAACACATTGAAGAGGATGTGACGGATTTTTTTGGCGATAAAGCTTATGATACAAATGCGGTTTACAACAGAGTGGCGGCACATTTTCCGGACGCCCACTCTCCTAAAGTCTTGGGTATTATTCCACCGAAAGAGACTATAGGCATTAATGAAAACCATCATTCCCAGCGTTGTGCGCAGTTTGCTGAACGATCCGATAAAGGCAAGCAGGCTTGGCAAAAGAGGTATCGGTATGGCAAACGCAACGTATCGGAGACCCCTGTGCAACGTTATAAGCGTACATTGGGTAATCAACTGCATGCTCGGGGAATGCACAATCAAAGACAGGAAGCGATGATCGGTTGCAGTGTTCTGAACCGTTTTACTGGCCTAGGGATGCCTCAAAGTTACCGATCTGCCTAAAATACGTCAAAAGACCAGATGGTTTAGTATTGCAACAAAGTCCTTCAAGGAGGGTTGAGCCAGAGCAACAGGGCGGCGGATACTGCGTCATTCACAGGGTGACTGCTCGACCAAAGCGAATGAGCTAGTGAGCATTGGTGTGAGAGAGGCGTTTTTTTTCAGCTAAGCGGGCTTGTGTTTGGTAAGCAACCCCCAAACGAACGTATCGAATGTTGACAATGGCGCCTGGTTGCAGGCGTGCTATATAGTCTTTGATTTCACGCGTATCCGCCGTGCGGATTTCATCAATATGGGTAATCACATCGCCGGTAATTAAACCGGACTGTGCCCCTGGAGACCCTGTTTCGACATGGGTGATGACTAGGCCTTCTAAATTATCAGGAAGCCTTAACGAACTTCGTAAACGCGTTGAAATTGGCTGTGTATTAATCCCTAGCCAGCCCCTGACGACTCTGCCATGTTTGGCAAGCTGCTCCATAACGTCGATAGCGCTATTGACGGGAATGGCGAAGCCGATACCCATCGAACCTCCGCTTTTAGAAATAATGGCGGTGTTGATGCCGACTAATTCACCCTTGGCATTAATCAAAGCCCCACCTGAGTTGCCTGGGTTAATAGCAGCGTCGGTTTGGATAAAATTTTCATATTGAGAAATACCCAGTTGATGACGGCCAGTGGCGCTGACGATGCCCAAGGTAACCGTTTGCCCAAAACCAAAAGGATTACCGATCGCAAGCACAACGTCACCTACGGCCAGGTCACCATTTTGCGCAATCTCAATGGTCGGTAAGTCCGTTAAGTGGATTTTCAGTAACGCCAGATCGGTGTCGGGATCGCTGCCGATAATACGGGCAGTACTGGTGCGGCCATCTTGCAGCAGTACCAATATTTCATCAGCGCCGTCAATTACATGGTTATTGGTAATGACAAAACCGTCTGGGTGTAAGATAACGCCCGATCCGAGGCTGGTTTCTGTTTTGTGTCTGGGTCTTGGGGTGACACCAAAAAAGCGCGCAAAGAAGGGGTCGTCAAGCAAAGGATGCAGTTTGCGCTCTAAGGTTTTGGTGGTGTAGATATTAACCACCGCTGGGATGGCTTTATTGACACTGTCTGCATAAGAGTTCACCAGACCCTGGCGGTTGGGAGCCTTCGGGGCAGTTTGTTCATGAAACCAGTTAGGAAACAACTGTAGCGCCCAGAGGGCAATGACTAAGCCGAGCGTGATGGGCGTGAGGTAGTGGTTGATTCGGTGCATGATTCGGTGCATGAGGGTTGAATACGCAGACAGGGTTCCTAGACTGCGTTAGTCTACTGAGTTGCGTTGTTGTGGGCAAGAGGGTTAACGGGCAACCTGTCTTGCTTAGTGAGCATGAAGTCTGCTTTGAGCTTGCTGAGATGCAACAGCTCATACCAATTTAACTGTCAAGAGGGTATCGTTTTATGGGTGCTATCAGTCGGGTTACTTTAGATCAGTATTTGCAAACCTTATTGATGCCAGAATCCTTTAAAGACTATTGCCCCAACGGCTTGCAAGTGCAGGGTAAAGCTGAGATACAGCGTCTGATTACTGGAGTAACGGCCTCTTGGGACTTTATTGAGGCCGCTGTTGCAGCTAAAGCGGATGCCGTCTTAGTACACCATGGTTTTTTTTGGCGTGGGGAATCCCCGTGCATTACCGGCATCAAATACCATCGTGTTAAGGCGCTGATGGCGGCGTCTGTCAACCTGTTTGCTTATCACTTGCCGTTGGACAGTCATCCGGTTTATGGGAATAATGCCCAGTTAGCGATGCGCCTAGGGATCACGCCCATAGGGCCATTAACCCCAGAATCCCCGTTAGACCCGGGTAACCTAGGCCATTTTGAGCAATCGCTAACCTTGAGTGCATTAGAGGAACGCCTGATCAAGGTGTTGGGCCAGGCTCCTAAGATTATTCCTGGCATGCGTTTGAGTAAAACCCAGGCCCCTGAGCACAAGCTACGGACTGTTGCTTGGTGTACTGGCGCCGCTCAGTCTTATTTCGAAACAGCCATTGCCAGAGGCGTTGATGTGTTTATCACAGGGGAAATTTCTGAGCCTATGGTGCATCTGGCGCGAGAGTCCGGTGTTACTTATGTGGCTGCGGGCCATCATGCGACTGAACGCTACGGTGCCATGGCTCTGGGGCAGCATATTAGTGAACATCTCGGGATCGAGGTCGATTTTATCGATATTGATAGCCCGGTTTAGCCTATTTGCACTTGATCACGCCCTGATGACTTTGCCTTATACAAGGCCTGATCAGCAAAGTCATAGAGTCTGTTGGTACTGCCATCAAATTCTGAAACGCCAGCGCTACAGGTTAACTTGATCCGCGCTTTTGGGGTGATGAGGGGCGTATTGCGAATGATGGAGAGGGCGCGTTCTGCAACCTGTTTGGCTTTATCCATGGGTGTGTTGTGTAATATCAAGGCAAATTCTTCCCCGCCTAAGCGGAAGCAACTGTCTGATCGTCTGAGACAGGAACGTAAACGTTCAACGCACTCAACCAGCGCTTTATCACCGATTTTGTGGCCATGGCGATCATTGATTTGCTTGAAGTGATCGATATCGATCATGATCAGCGATAGCGGTGTCGTGTGGCGTTGTGCGATATCTGCTTCACGGCTTAGTTGTTGTTCAAAGGCGCGTCGATTGCCAGTGTTGGTTAACGGGTCGGTCAGTGATTCTCGCATCAGGGTTTCATATTTGATCGCATTGCGAAGTGGGTAGACCAGGGCGCCTTGCAGAGCTTCTAAGTTGGCCAGTTCTTGTTCTCGAAATCGCTTACGCCGGTGGAACGACACAGAGCTTAGTGGGTGACCATCAATGGATAGATTGTACTTGGCTTTGTGTTGAGAGAGATCACCCTGAGTCGTTGCCTCAAAAAGCCGACTGGAGCCGATGATTTTGATCTCAATGCCATCCACGACCGTCACTTTGTTGCATAGGTTGAAAAAAGTGTGTGACAATCGATGCAAGTCTAGGTGGCGTTGAAGCTGCTGGTTTGCTAATAACACCTGACGCTGACTGATAGTGGGTTCAGGCGCTAATGCCGAGAACGGGGTTACATTGCTGTGAAGGGGCTTACCGTCTGGAGCACTCACGATCACATCTCCTGCCTAAAGGAAAGCACTAAGATCGACGGGGTGACGTCGCTCAAAAGTTGCTAGTCACAGTAGCTATGGGCTTTTATAATTCCAATTGACCTAAGTTTGACTACAAATATCATTCCATTTGGTTGCCTGGTCTTGAGGTTGGCTCGTTTGCCGCAAAAATCTATATTAAGCCAGACCAATCCAAATATTCGGACGTTGGGTGATCTACAAAGACATCAACAAAGGCCTGCCGCAGCGGCTGAGTTGTTGCCACCTGATTGGGGTTCTCCGCAGGATAAGCATTCGCCCTTAATGCGGTTCGCCTTGGTCCCGGGTAAACCCGATGGCATTGAATGTTAGAGGTATTTTCCAGTTCTTCGTTCCACAAGGTCAACAGCCGGTCGCTAGCCGCCTTTGAAGCACTGTAAGCACCCCAAAAAGCCTGATGCCCACTGATGCGATCAGTAAAGCCCAGGACTTTAGCCTTGGGTGCGGCATCCAGTAAGGGATAGAGCACATGACAGAGCTTGAATAGACACTCCACATTCAGTGCCATGACTTCGTGCCAACGATTCATAGCGTAATTGGCCAGCGGCGTTATTGGCCCTAGCTGTACGGCGGCATGAATCAATCCGTCTAAGCAGGTTTGTGTCTGGTTTAGTTGGTCGCGTAATTGATATAGGTGTTCATCGCTTGCCTGTAATAAGTCCAGCACGGCTAGGATGGGTTCCGGTCCACCTGCGGTCTCGATGGCGTCATAGACTTGATTCAATTTTATCTCGTTACGCGCAAGTAACACCAAAGTAGCCCCAGCACTACCAAGTGCGACGGCGGCTTCGGCACCGATGCCTTGGCTTGCGCCTGTGATCAAAATACAACGGCCCGTCAGGGGTTTTGATGCTATAGCATTGGTCACTGTGTTCATGGACAATAAGGGGATTCGCTGCACTAAAGCCCTGAATTCTACGCGGATTCAGGGTTAATGCACAGCCTTACCGTACCATACGCACAGATTGCGCAACAATGGATACTTCTGCTAACGCCCAAAGCGGATGCGATTCTCACCTGGCTCTCTTAGGTTAATGGTGGCACAGTTTTTACGTAAGCGTTCGGAAGTAAATCGCCTGTTTTTTGTGCAGGTTAAGTAGGGTTTGAAATGCTCCGAAGGCATCATAAAACCCAAACCTTGCTCCGTTTCTGAGAGGTGCCCAGGTGCGAGCAGTAGCAGGTTGTTAACAGGTACTTCGACGATAAAAACGCTCCAACTGGAAAAGCTATCGTCGGCGGGTTGCATAAACCAATTGGCTGGACATTGGTGCATCACCCTTGAGTAGTTCTCTAAGGTTACTCTGAAGCCTTTGTAGACATTGTTTTTGTACCAGTACACTTGCCAAGAACCGGAGATTCTGTAAGTCCCATCGCCCGCCCAATACCAGTTGGAGGCGTCTTCGGAATCTACGCAAAATAAATAGGTTTCCACTGCCGAAGTGTTTAGACTGATGCTTGCGGAACAAAAGAGAGTAACTTGCAGGAAATACTTCAATCGGGCCATGAGGATGCTCTCACTAACTAAAGGGCGCTTCTAGAAACGACCCTCCTGGTCCTGATTTCGTTGATGATCGACTAACTGCCCATTGACCTCGCATAAACCCCGCTTGTTCATCAACTGTTGCCTTACCAAAAGGCCTCGGTGATGTTTCTAGAGGCGCACTTACAATCTGTACGGAGTCGTTGTAATCGATCTGTCTAGAGTGTAGTCGCCACCTCTTGAAATTCAACCGGCGCTATTCGACACATTAGCTTGGCATAGGCCGCTATGTCAGCCCAGCAATCTGGATATTCCCAACAAGTGTAACGTTTAGTAACCTTAAGCCCTATCTGAATCCTCTGCTAAGCGCGGATACCTCAACTCCCCTGTTACCTGATACTCTACTGTGTCCCACTCCTTTGATCAGGCTCAAGCTGTTTGGAAACCGAGGGTCCTGTACAACTTGAGCCATAACATCCCATCAGACGGATACTTGGGCCGCCTCATCGGTTGTGACCGACGACTTAATTAATGGCAGTCCGGTCGCAATAGCGACGATAGCGAATACGGCCAACGCCCAGCAGTAGTAAATTTCGCCGACTAATGACAAGGGTGAAATCTTAGCAAGACTGGAGGCCAATAAAATCTGCGCGCCGTAGGGAATCAATCCTTGAATAATGCAAGAAAAAGTATCCAGAATGCTGGCGCAGCGCTTCGGGTCTAGTTGTTTGTCATTGGCTATTTCTTTGGCCGCAGAACCCGCTACCAAAATGGCAATGGTGTTGTTGGCAATGAATAAGTTTGCAAAAGATACTAACAATGCAACGCTGGCTTCACCGGCTATGCGGCTTTGCCTGCTTGCTTTGTCCGCAACCTGTCTGATCAATCTGAGCAGAGCTTCTAGACCGCCTTGGGCTTTCATAATGCCTGTGAGTCCACCGATCAGTAACGACAGTAATAAGATTTCCTGCATTCCCGAGAAACCTGCGTAGATGTCAGTGGCGAGCGTTGATAATGCATAGCCCTCGGCGGCGAAAATAAAGCCGGTGATGGCTGAAATCACAATGCCCACGCTCAGCACCGCTAATACATGCAGTCCCATCAAAGCCAAAGCTAATACCACCAGATAAGGCAACGCTAGCCAGACATTGGTCGATTGCGGCAAATTAATCATTGCCGAGTGGCCGGCCAAGCTCAACACAATCAAGGTTAAAACGGCGGCAGGGGCAGCAATTAACAGGTTGGTTTTAAACTTATCTTTCATGTTGCAGCCTTGGGTGCGGGTTGCTGCAATGGTGGTATCGGAAATAATGGACAGATTATCACCAAACATGGCGCCGCCGATCACAGCGCCGACCGCTAGCGTCAGACTGATGTCGCTGGCTTCGACAACACCAACGGCGATGGGAGCAACGGCGGCAATAGTACCCATTGAAGTGCCCATGGCGGTCGAGATAAAGGCCGCAATCACAAAAAGACCCGGTAAAATAAACGAAGCGGGGAGTACTGATAAGCCGAGACCAACGGTGGCGTCGACGCCACCAATGCTTTTGGTGATCGTGGCAAAAGCCCCCGAGAGTAAGAATACTAGGCACATTAACAGGATATTGTAATCGCCCATGCCTTTGATGAAACTATCAAGGCGCTGATTGATAGCGCCTTTTGCCATCAATAATGCTAACAAGATGGCAGGCAGGATCGCGACGGGCGCTTTAAGCTGGTAAAAAGCAAAATCGACTCCTTGGGACTGGTAGTAAAACCCCGTTCCTAGGTAAATGGCTAAAAAGACGGCTAGTGGGAGCAAGGCGGCATATCGAGCTTGAATCTGGCTCATGGCATTTTCCTTGTAATCAATGGATGTACCCTTCGCAGACAGGAAGAGTTGGCAAATAACAACCTACTGTCTTGTCATGCATCAAAAAATTTTGTTTAACTGGTTCGTAGGTTAGCTTAAAGTCAAACGACTGGGAAGGGTTAATCAAAAATATTTGTTGCTTTTTATGCGTCAATGCTTGCATGAAAGCGTCATTCTGTTGTTTTTTTGAGGAATAGCTGGAGTTATCTGAGCATTGATGGCGTTAATGCCGGTTATCCATGATCAGAATCCTTTGATGCTGAGGGCCGAATCAACGGGTAGACCGTACCAGTAGCAGCGAGCCATTACTTGAGGCTGATGCCAATGGCTGGAATAATAGCAATCGGTCTGGCCGCTACACTGAGTCATAGCGTTGGCTATGTTTTGAATGAGGAAGCCTCTACGTAGGTGGGCTTTTGCTGGGCCTAAGCTCTGCTCGTTTTGGGTAAAAGACCATGATTGCACGTTAACAAGGACAGCAAAACAATGGTTGATTGGTTACTGATTATCGTCAGTACGGTATTGGTCAATAACTTTGTACTGGTTCAATTTTTGGGTTTGTGCCCCTTTATGGGTGTCTCTAATAAACTGGAAACAACCCTCGGTATGGCGATGGCAACCACCTTTGTGTTGACCTTAGCGGCTGCGGTGAGTCATTGGGTTTATGTGGGACTGCTGGTTCCTTTTGAACTTGAGTATCTAAAGGTCATCAGTTTTATCATGGTGATTGCGGCAGTCGTGGGCTTCACTGAGATGTTGGTCAAAAAAACCAGTCCGTTATTGCATCGAGTGTTAGGCGTTTTTTTACCCCTTATTACCACAAATTGCGCAGTTTTGGGCGTGGCCTTACTGAATCTTAAACAAAGCCACAGCTTTGTGGCGTCGGTGCTCTATGGGTTTGGTGCCGCAATAGGATTTTCTTTAGTGATGATTTTGTTTGCGGCGATGCGCGAACGCTTAGCGGTGGCCGATGTGCCTGTGCCTTTTCAAGGGGCTGCTATTGGGTTGATTACGGCGGGATTTGCCTCGCTGGCATTTATGGGGTTTACGGGTATGGTGACACTGTGATCGGTCCGTTGTGGAGCCTTGGTACCCTGTTGGGTGTGCGCTAAATGTTGCCTGAGTGTTAAGCGGTCTTCTGGATGAATGATGGGATGGTCGTTGCCATTATTGCGATATCCGTGTTAGCTGTGCTGGCGTTGGTGTTAGGGGCTTTGCTGGGCTTCGCTTCTGAGCGGTTTAAAGTCGAGGGAGACCCTGTTGTTGATCAGGTCGATGGGCTACTACCGCAAACTCAGTGTGGGCAGTGTGGTTATCCTGGATGCCGTCCCTACGCAGAGGCGATTGTCAAGGGCGAAGCGATCAATAAGTGCCCTCCAGGGGGTGAGGCGACGATTCAGCAGTTGGCCGATCTGTTAGGGGTTGAAGCCATACCTTTGGATGCTGAGCACGGTACGGAAAAAGCGGTTGCAACCGTTGCTTGGATTCGTGAAGCAGAATGCATCGGTTGCACTAAATGCATTCAAGCCTGCCCCGTTGACGCTATTGTTGGCGCGGCCAAACATATGCATACGGTGATTACTGATGAATGCACTGGCTGCGATCTTTGTATAGAACCCTGTCCTGTCGATTGTATTGATAGGGTTCCGGTGCGTAAGACTTTAGGCGATTGGTATTGGCCAAAACCGGGAGCCGAAGTAAAACCTTTGACCATCATTGCATCCGATAGTGCTTCCCATAACGCCTAAGACAGCCATGCAGGTTTGGCTCAGCGATCAGGTAGATCCAGCGTTATGGGTTGGGGTAACACTGGATGTTTTAGGTCGAACCTAAATGTGTTAGCCAGAAAATGAGTGTGTTAGAGCAAAACCAGATGGTACAGGAACCGATTAAACTGCACGCTTTTCGTGGGGGCATCTGCCCTCCCACTGAGAAATCTGCATCGACTGCAATGCCGATTCAGTATCCGCCTCTAGCTGACAGACTCATTATACCGATGCAACAACAAGGCGAAGAAATAGGCCCTTTGTTGGTTGCTCCAGGCGATGATGTGCAAAAAGGGCAATTATTGGTGGCGCCCGAGCGGCCATTAAGCGTTGCGGTTCATGCTCCGACTTCGGGCAAAATCCTGGCCATTGAACCCCACCCTGTGCCTCATCCTTCGGGTTTAGCAGACCCTTGTATTCTACTGGAACCCGACGGCCTTGATCGTTCGGTCATAGCGCAGGGTGTAGCAGTATGGCAGCAACTCAGTCCAAGAAAGTTGCTTGAAAAGATTCGGTGGGCAGGTATTGTGGGTCTTGGCGGAGCGGGGTTTCCAACCGATGTAAAATTATCCGCAACCGCTCTCCATACCTTGATCATCAATGGCGCTGAGTGTGAGCCTTACATTTCTGCTGATGATATGCTGATGCGTGAACGTGCGCCAGAGGTGCTGCAAGGCATTTTGATGTTATTGAGCTTGACCCAAGCGAAGCTGTGCCTGATTGGTATAGAAGACGATAAGCCGCAAGCCATCGCCGCGATGCAACGGGCTTTGGCAGCCGTCGCCGGTGAGACGAAGCAGTGCATACAGATTGTCGCGATACCGACGCGTTACCCCAGTGGGGGCGAAAAGCAGTTGATTCAGATACTGACAGGGCAAGAAATTCCCTCGGGGCGGGTGCCCTCCAGTATCGGCATGCTGTGCCAAAATGTGGGCACAGCTTATGCGGTCTATCGAGCCATCGCCCTGGGTGAACCCCTGATCTCTCGAATCACAACCTTGGCGGGTGGCGCCTTAGAATCACCGATGAATGTCGAAGCGCCTTTGGGTACGCCGGTCGGTCATTTGTTGAACTACGCAGGATTAAAAGCGCAGGCATTAGACCAGATTATTATGGGTGGTCCATTAATGGGCATGCCTATACAGTCGTTGGCGACTCCCATCAGCAAAATATCTAATTGCGTGCTGGCGACTGCGGCAGGTGAATTCAGTCAATCTGGACCCGCACAGCCTTGCATTCGTTGCGGTTACTGTGCGGATGTCTGTCCTGCGCAGTTGTTGCCGCAGCAATTGTATTGGTTTACGCGCTCACAACAATGGCAAAAGGCAGAAGATCATCATGTGTTTGACTGCATTGAATGTGGGGCTTGCGCTTATGTTTGTCCCAGCCAGATACCTTTGGTGCAATACTATCGTTTTGGTAAAGGTGAAATACGTCAGCAAAGGCAAGCCAGTCGCAAAAGTGAGCGTGCCCGTGAACGCTTCGAACAGCGTCAGCAGCGACTTGAACGGGAGCAAGCCGAACGTGCTGCAAAACGTAAAGCGAGAGCGGTTACTGCTCAGGTACAGGATAAAGTAACAGTAGAAGCGGTTGTTGAATCGTCAGCAGTATCGGTATCGCAGAGCGCGCAACGGCAGACGCTTGAAAAAAAATTGAGGATGGCACAGGATCGTATTGAACAAGCCCAAGAACGCCTAGCCATCGCGCGGTCTCAAGGGCTTGACACCGTGCCCGCTTTGGAGCGTGCCTTGCAGAAACAGTTAGCAAAACAAGCGGATTTAGAGCAGCAACGCATAGCCCTGATGAGGGGTGCTTCAGATTCCGATTAGCATAAGCCCGTCGTTAATGAGTTCATGACATGAAATCTTCACCTTATACCCATAAAGGCATGACAACCGCAGCAGTAATGCGTTGGGTACTGGCAGCCTTGCTGCCAGGTTTCTTGCTGCAAGTGTATTTTTTTGGTAGTGGTTACCTGGTCAGTTTAGTTTTACTGTGCAGCAGTGCTTGCTTGTTTGAAGCGCTGGTTATGGCGCTTAGAAAGCGGCCTATCATGATGTCTCTCAAAGACAGCAGTGTGTTGGTGACCGCAGCCTTGTTGGCGATTGCACTGCCGCCTTTTTTGCCCTGGTGGATATATGTGTTAGCGACTTTTGTGGCGGTGGTCTTGGGTAAGCAATTGTACGGTGGCTTAGGTTACAACCCCTTTAATCCAGCGATGTTGGCTTATGCTTTTCTGCTGGTGTCTTATCCAGTCACGATGACCACACACTGGGCGTTACCTCGTGGTGTGGTTGAACCTTTAGGTTTAAGCCAAAGTTTCTCGGTCATTATCCAAGGCCAAGATCAGCAGCTCGACGGATTCACAGGGGCAACGCCTTTGGATCTTTATAAAACACAAGCGAGTATTGAGCTGGCGGATGAGATTGGGAAAAACCCTGTGTTTGGAGATGGCGTCGCATTGGGGTGGGAATGGATTGCGATCGCTTATCTGTGTGGTGGATTGTTTCTGCTATGGAAAAGGGTCATTCACTGGCACATCCCTGTTGGTGTGTTGCTGGGTTGTTCTATTATGGCGCTGCTGTTCGGTTCGGATCCTGATCGCCAAGTTCCCATTCAACTGCATTGGTTAGGGGGATCGCTGGTGCTGGGCGCGTTTTTTATCGCAACGGATCCGGTGTCGGCACCAACGACCTTTGTTGGCAAGTGGATTTTTGGGGTTGGGGTTGGCGTACTGATTTATGTGATTCGGGCTTTTGGCAGTTACCCTGATGCGGTCGCCTTTGCAGTGTTACTGATGAACCTGGCTGCACCTTTTTTGGATCAATACACCCAACCGAGAACTTATGGCCATCAACGTCCTAAACGGCAATGGATCAAAGCCGAAGCCTTGCATAAGGAAACAGAATGAATTCTGCGGAGTCCGATGATGACCAGCCACATTCGACGAAACCCTCGACTGTGGTTTCAGCCATTGGGCAGCATGCGGTTGAGTTAGCCGTATTTGCGGTGGTGACCGCTGCGGCAGTGGTGCTGACCCAAATATATACCAAAGACAGGATAGCGATGAATCAAGCACAGGCACGCATGCAGGCACTTTACCAGCTAGCACCTGTGGGCAGTTTTGATAATGACCTGTCACAAGACCGCATTGCGCTGGAAGCGCTGCGGCGGGATAACGACACTGAGGTTTCTGTACTAGGCCCTTTGCCAGCAGACGCGGCGATTCATATTGTGCGAAAGGCAGGGCAAATCGTGCAATGGCTGCTGCCGGTAATGACGTCCGAAGGCTATACAACGGGGATCAAGCTTTGGGTAGGCATCTACCCTGATGGGCGTGTGTCCGGTGTGCGGGTAGTGCAGCATCAGGAAACTCCAGGCCTTGGCGACAAAATTGAGCTGAAAAAATCGGATTGGATTTTACAGTTTGATGGCAAACACTTGAAGAGGCCACCTGCTGCACACTGGGCAGTAAAAAAAGATGGCGGTGATTTTGATCAATTAACAGGTGCCACCATTACCTCAAGAGCCGTAATACGTGCGGTCAAACAGGCATTGGTATTTTATCAAGAAACGCAACCCTTACTGAAACAGTCGGCTGCGGAATGAGCCTCCAAGCACAGTGTAGAGCGCCAGTGGTGAAGAGGTTGTACGAGGAAAAAGTGGATGACATTGGCTGCTACTCAACAAGCTTCTGAAAGCAAACCTATTGCTGAAATAAAGCAGATTGCGTTGCAAGGATTATGGAAAAACAATCCTGCATTGGTGCAATTATTGGGGCTTTGCCCGTTATTGGCGGTAACCTCAACGGTGGTCAATGCGCTTGGTCTGGGGCTGGCGACCTTGTTTGTGTTAGTGGGTTCCAATGTCGTGGTGTCCGTTATCAAATCTTGGGTGAAACCAGCGATTCGGCTGCCGATTTTTGTGATGATCATTGCGTCTTTTGTGACCATTGTTGAACTATTGATGCAAGCTTTTGCCTATGAATTGTATCAGATATTGGGCATTTTTATCCCATTGATTGTCACCAACTGCGCGATCTTGGGGCGTGCCGATGCTTTTGCCAGCAAAAAACCCGTGTTTTTAGCTTTGTGGGATGGCCTTATGATGGGTTCAGGATTCTTGGTGGCGTTATTGATTCTAGGTACTGTGCGCGAGATAATCGGTCAGGGTACGCTGTTTACGGATATGCATTTGTTGTTGGGTGAGGGTGCACGCCAGTGGCACTGGACAGTGTCTGAAGCCTATCCGCCTTTGTTATTTGCTATTTTACCGCCAGGGGCATTTTTAGCAATGGGACTTTTGGTCGCCTGCAAAAATCGTATTGATGCGCATGTACACTCAGTCAAGCCCCGTCTGGTGGTGCCTGGATCCAAACGCGTTCGCGTGACAGGACCTCTGTCTTAGGAGTTTGCCGTGAAGATTGCTTTTTTGGGATTAGGGGTTATGGGGTTTCCCATGGCCGCACACTTAGTTCAGTCAGGCCATAGTGTCAAAGTTTATAACCGCACGCCTGCAAAAGCCGAGCGTTGGGTAACCGAGCATTCAGGGAAATGGGCGCCAACCCCTAAGCAAGCAGCACAGGATACAGACCTGGTGGTGATGTGCTTGGGCAACGACCAGAGTGTGGAAACAACGGTGTTAGGTGACGAGGGTGTGCTCTGCGGTTTACAAGCAGGCGCCATCATTATGGATCACACCACAACCTCCAGTACCCTTGCCCGTAAATTGTCCGAAGCCTGCCAACATCAGAGCGTCTCTTTTCTGGATGCACCTGTTTCAGGGGGAGAGGCGGGCGCCATTAACGGACAGTTAACCGCAATGGTGGGCGGCTGCGTAGCCGCCTACCAAGCAGTCAGTCCTGTGCTGAATGCCTACACCCAGCGCCATCGTCACTTTGGTGCATCGGGAAAAGGGCAGGAAGCCAAGATGGTCAATCAGACCCTGATTGCGGGTGTGCTCCAAGGGTTGTCTGAAGGATTGCTGTTGGCTGAACAATGCGGTTTGGATATTCCTTTGTTGGTCGAAACCCTTTCAAAAGGCGCGGCTCAATCTTGGCAGCTTGATAATCGTGCAGTGACCATGTCTGAAGGCCGTTTTGATTTTGGCTTTGCGATCGATCATATGATTAAAGATTTAGGCATAGTGTGTGAGCAAGCAGAGCAAATGCAGCTCAATTTACCTCTGGTGCAGCAAGTATTGAGTCGGTATCAAGCTCTGGCCGAACTCGGTGCGGGGCGCAGTGACACTTCAGCACTGATTACCCGCCTGAGATTAGAACAAGGTGACAAATAATATCAAAATGATTTGATGTTCTGCTTGTCAGCGAATGACGAGTCGTTGACAATACCAAAAGGCCGTTATTGGCTAATTCTTAATGCAAAAACTTGTTGGTCTTTTGGAGTGACAGTCATGATTAAACAGTTTGCCAGCGACAACTATTCTGGCATTTGTCCGCAGGCATTGGAGTATATGATGCAGGCGAACGCTGTCGACGGCGTGGCTTATGGTGATGATGAGTGGACCCAGCGAGCAACTGATCGTTTCCGTGAACTCTTCGAAACAGACTGTGAAGTGTTTTTTGTCTTTAATGGCACGGCAGCTAATGCGTTGTCTTTAGCTTCTATGTGCCAGTCTTACCACAGTGTGGTTTGCCATGAGTTGGCGCATATAGAGACCGATGAATGCGGCGCCCCTGAGTTTGCTTCTAATGGCGCCAAGTTGCTATTGGGAGAAGGCGCTCTGGGAAAACTGACACCGGCTTCCATTGAATACCTAGTGACTAAGCGCAGTGATATCCATTACCCCAAGCCCAAAGTACTGAGTATCACCCAGACCACCGAAGTAGGAACGCTTTACAGCTTGCAAGAATTGGCCGCGATCAAAGCAGTGGCAGACCGTCATCGGTTAAAAATTCATATGGATGGTGCGCGCTTTGCCAATGCCGTTGCTGGATTGGGCGCCGCCCCCGCCGATATTACCTGGCGTGCAGGTGTTGATGTACTGTGTTTTTCTGGCACCAAAAACGGCCTGGCTCTGGGAGAGGCTATTGTATTTTTTGATAAAGCCTTGGCTGAAGACTTTGGCTATCGATGTAAACAAGCGGGGCAGTTGGCGTCTAAAATGCGGTTTATATCCGCGCCTTGGCTGGGGTTATTAGAGACGGGAGCCTGGCTCGAAAATGCACAGTATGCTAATCGGTGTGCGGCTTATCTCGCGGATCAATTGCAGCAGTTTGACGCACTAACATTGATGTTTCCCACTCAAGCGAATGCCGTGTTTGTAGAAATGCCAACAGCGCTCTTGCAAGCCCTCAAAGCTAAAGGTTGGCACTTTTACACCTTTATTGGTGCGGGGGGCGTTCGGTTGGTCACTTCATGGAACACCTCTTATGAGAAAATGGATGCTTTTGTGCAGGATGTAAAATCGCTTTTATAAGTATCCGGTGTTTCGTTGATTTCGCATTAATACAAATCTTGTTCTTGAGAAAAGGCGGCTAACCTGTCCAGGGTTTGCTGTCGTTTTTGATGATTGTTCTCTTTAAAGGCTATGACATCTTTGTACAGCACGCGTCTATGAGTCCCGACTTTGTGGAAGGGTATATCGCCTTGTTCCAGAAGTTTCACCAGGAAGGAGAGCGAGACATTAAGAATGTTGGCCGCTTCTTGAGTGCTAAGATCAGCTTCAGCGTTAACAACCTTAGCAGCACTGATGAGGGCTTCGGTAGCAGGTTATGAGGTTTTATTAAGGGTCAAGGCTTTCATCGTCCTGGAAAAAAATGGATGGCTCGACCATAAACGAATTAAATGAAATTAACAAAGTAAGCGCTTGATGGGCCAACCTGTTTTACTGCATGTCATACTTGGTCAATGCTAGTTTAAGGTTTTCTGTAAAATGCCTTTTAAGCTAGAAGTATCAATGGTCTTATCAAAGAGCGCACAAACACCGGCTTGGCGGATCGCGGACAGGCGACTGGTTTCTGACTCGCTGGTTACCATAATCACCGGGATGTAGGAATATTCACTGGTCTTCAGGTAATTCAATAATTCTTCTCCGTTCATTTCCGGCATATTGTAGTCAGAGACAATAAAATCCACAGCGTTATTGGCAAGACAGGCAATGGCTTCTTTGCCATTTTCTGCCTCTAATAAGTTATTAATGTCTAAACCTTTCAATAAACGAGCAATGTGTTTACGGGCAAAACTGCTGTCATCCACGATCAGCGCACATAAATCGTCTGTTTCAAGATTGTCCAGTTCAAGAATGTCCTCAGTCATTGAATCACTGACAGCCAACAATGCTCTTTTCAGATCATTATGATCAAAGGGTTTCGGCAAGACTGCAATGGCGCCTGCTTGCTTGACGCCATCAATCAATTCGAAAGAGGTTTCACTGGAGATCATCATAAAATTCATATCTTCAGTGCTGTGATCGTTCCTAATCGCTTGTATCAGCTCAACGGCTGTCATATCAGGGAGGTGCATGGCGCTGATCATAAGATCCGGATGATACTTTTCAGAATACGCCAGTGCTTTGCTGCCACTGTCAACGGAGTCCAGTTTGGTAATGCCTTGTTTTGTAAGCGCTTGTTCAATAATCTTCTGTTGAGTAAGGCTTGGTTCAACCAAGAGAATACTTAAGTCCTGAATGCCCAGTTCTGCCATGCTTTAATCCTAGTCGCTCTAACCCTAGATGCTCTAACCCTAGAAGCCCTAACCCTAGAAGCCCTAACCCTAGAAGCCCTAACCCTAGAAGCCCTAACCCTAGAAGCCCTAACCCTAAAGAACGGGTTGATTGACAAGCCACTGCATAAATCATCAAAAGCTTAGCAGAAGAACCCACTACGGTCTTATTACGCGTTTGAAGTTTAAATGACTGGATTTGTAAATAGATGTGGACATAGGAGGCCATTGATTGTCACTGAGTGCAAGTAGCCTAGGCTTTCTAACGTAACTATGTGTGTGAACTGAGATTTTTGCAAAAGTGTCTGCTTATTTACTGACCTGGCATTACCTTGTGTAGCGGTGAGAGTACGGCTATTTTCTAATAATGCCAAACGATGACAACCTCATAAAAGAAAGCTTTGCCTACTTGGTGCCTAAAAAGGCTAGAGTGGTCAATGCCTTTTATGCTCGATTATTTAAGGTGGCACCTGAATTAAAAGCACTGTTTTCAGAAAAAAATGCGAGCACACAAATTGAGATGTTAATGGGCGCGCTCTCGTTGGCAGTAAAAGTGGCAAAAGACGATTTTTTTGACATGAGTTACTTTAAACGCCTCGGAGAGCGTCACAGAAAATACGACTTTGATCTAAAATACTTCGAAATTTTCAATGATTGCCTGTTAATGACGATAGAAGAAGCAATGGGACAAAGCTGGTCACCCGCCATGAGGGAGCAATGGTTGATCGTGCTGCAAAAAGTCACTCAAGCGATGACTGAGGGCATGAAAGCCAGTGAAGACGCAAAGTTAAGTAGCTAACCGACGAAGCCGCTTATTAATATGACAATGAACAACCTAATGGTGGATTTAGAAACGGCGTCAACGTCAACCCAGGCCGCTATTATTTCCATAGGGGCAGTTTGGTTTGATTTTGAACAGAGAGCTTTGGGTGCTACCTACTACCAATCCATTGATCTCAGCAGTGCCATTGAGGCAGGTTTTGAAGTCGGTGGCGACGCCATTTGCTGGTGGATGCAGCAATCAGAAAACACCAGAGAGGTCTTTAACGATCCTAATCGAGTTGGCCTTGTGGAAGGATTACAAGGCTTCAGCGATTTTATCCGCAACCACGAACACAGTCCCAAGGTCTGGGGTAATGGGCCTGCTTTTGATAACGCTATTTTGCATACCGCATACAGACGGTTAAACCTAGAAAAGCCATGGCATTATACCCATGATCGCTGTTTTAGAACTTTACTCGATGTTGCTAAAGCTTCAGGCTTTGAACCTACGGCCTTTCAAGAAGGGATCGCCCATAATGCCCTAGATGATGCCGTCTATCAAGCCAAAACGCTTATTGAAGCGATGGTTTATTTGCAGTCATGGGCTATTAAATACTAAAAAATCGTAAAAGGGTGCTTGTTCATCTGTGTTGTATTTTCAGATTATTCTGGTTGATGCGTGACGATTAAAATCAAAAAGCCAGCAAGTGCTGGCCTTATGACAATGACAATCTTGATGGAGTTGAAGAATAACAACCTTTATTTATACTTTTGGTTTACCTCTGAAATAAAACCAGAGGATTTAAGTTTTGCTAACTCTTCATTCAGTTTATTAACCCATTGATCATCGGTACCAGGATGCACAGCCAAATACAGTTGAGCTTCTTTGACAGTGAATACCTTTTTCAGATTGTTCACACCCGCTTCTTTAGCAAGTTTTGGTCCGGCAAAGCTACTGGTTATCCACAGATCAATCATACCTTCCTCAAGCCTTTCGGGATTGAGTCGATCATCGGCTAACTCAGACAAGTTCATACCTTGATTCTTCATATACTCAGCGCGGACATCGCCTTTGTAGGCACCGATCTTATATTGCTTGAGGTCTTCTTCGGTTCTAACGTTTCCGTTAAAAGTACTGAGACCATATATAACCCAGTCATTACTTGCTAAAGGACCCACCCATTTGAACAGTTCCTCTCTACTCTCGGTTCTTGTGGTACAAAAAACACCTCGATTGGGTTTTTTCTGCGCGTAACCGTAGGCATAGTCCCATTGGCGTAACTTGAGCTTGTACTCAATTCCAGCATTTTTAAATGTTTGTTGAACGATCTCTGTGCAAATACCTTTTATATCTTCTTCATTGTGCTCGAAGTTTTTATTGTTAACACTGAAGTTAAAAGGCGGAAAATTTTCTGTTACTAGTTTAAATTTTGGGCCTTCAGCAACTGCTGATAAAGATAAGATTAATCCTATCATCGATGCTAATACACGCATAAATAATCACCCTTACTTTTAAATTGCTAGGTACATTCATCAGTTTGTAACTGATTAATTGAACGCCTTTTGTTACTTAGTCTAGTTATCTTTTGAGGGTTTCTGAAGAAAAAATTGTAATCAATTTATTGATCATAAATATTTAGTGAAAGCGTATGCATACCAACCGAAAATACTCAGGAAAAAGTAAAACCTACACTTAGCATCTATGTTGGTTGTGCCGATAGGGTGACTTTTAATACAATCCAGAACTTCCTGTCATCGCTTAACTCTGTAAAATATTGATGAAAACGTGCGGCTTGCGGTTGTCATGTATCGTCCATGAACAGATCAATGACCGTTGGATACAGAGGGGTTAAGAGATGAGCGCTCTAATAGCCTGTAACTACTCACAATTGAAGATATCATGATCGACTCTCAGTGAGTTATTTGTTTGCCCGCTGAGCAGTGGGCGGTTCATTTAAGGCAGAGTCCTATCAGCCGTCATGAGGTTGCCAGTCGCTACGAGGTCATGCATGGGGACGAGTAACGGCAATCAAGCCATTGCCCTATTGAACGGATCGACCTAGTATTCTTCATTTCATTCATAATCAATACGTTAGAGTTATGCGAATTCCGAGAGTGTACGTTGATCGGCCTTTATCTACGGGTATTGAGGTCAGGTTAGAAGGTAACAGAGTGCATTACCTACTCAATGTGCTGCGCATGGAGCCTGGTAGGCGTCTGCGATTGTTTAATGGTGATGGTTTTGACTATCAGGCCACTCTAACAGCCATGCAGAATAAATCACTGGATATCCATATAAGTTCGGCAAGTCTGCAACACACTGAATCGGCTTTTCGAGTGCATTTAGCGCAGGTGATCTCTAAGGGTGATCGCATGGATTTTACTTTGCAAAAGGCCGTTGAACTGGGCGTTAATGAGATAACCCCGCTGACGAGCAGCCGTTGCGAGGTTAAGCTGAAGGGTGATCGTTTTGAGAAAAAATCAGAGCACTGGTTTCAGGTTATGATCAGTGCTTGTGAGCAATCCGGCAGGGCCGTTATTCCGACATTAAACCCGATTCAAAGCTTGGATATCTTTATTAATCAGTCAGTTCCAGAGACGACCCGGCGTTGGATTTTATCTCCTCAGCTTGAAACAGTTTCTCTTGATCAATACCCCAAACTTACATCTGCATTATTGTTGATTGGCCCTGAAGGAGGGTTTTCTGAGGAAGAAATCACACAGGCACAACAGGTGGGTTTTCAAGGTCTTACGCTTGGGCCACGGGTGTTAAGGACTGAATCCGCAGGTTTGGTAGCGCTATCGATTTTACAGCACCGCTTTGGTGATCTTTGATCTGTATACAGAAAGAAACGACTGAACAGTGCCGGATTGTAGAACTCTGAGGGTTCTCAAAATGCCTTGCGGATGCTAATCGTTTAATCGTTAAAGGTCAGTTGTCTCGAGAACTGTGGTAAGGCGTTTTTGCAACCTTAACCGAAAAACCTATACTTTTGAGAGAACGTAGATGGTTTGCGTCTGCCTTATAACGGCTTCTAAGCGTTTTCGAAGTGTTTGTTTACCTAAGCCCGAGTGCTTCTGCAAGGTGGTTAATATGTTTGGGGTAAGTAAAAGTGATTATCAAAGCCTAGAGCAAGAGTGCTTGAATCTTAGTGGTGTAGTGAACGCCATCGAGAACTGTATAGCCACTATCTACTTTAGACCCTCCGGTGAAATTATACGGGCCAATAGCTTGTTTTTACAAGCGATGGAATACGATGCCGAGGAGATAAAAGGCCAGCATCACAAGATGTTCTGCGACCCTGATTACGTGAAAACTGAGCAATATCGTCAATTTTGGGAAAAATTACGGGAAGGTACTGCTCAAAAAGGCACTTTCCCACGACTCACAAAAACGGGTAAAACCCTTTGGATTGAGGCCACTTATTTTCCCATCATCAACGTTGCAGGCGAAGTCATTCAGGTATTCAAGATTGCTCAGGATGTGACGGAATCGCATAATGAGTTACAGCGCATGCGTGATCTTTATGCTGCGATGAATCGCTCATTGGCGATCATCGAATTTACGCCTGACGGCACTATTTTGAATGCCAATGCTAACTTCCTAAATACCGTTGGTTATGCGCTAGAAGACATTAAGGGGGAGCATCATCGGATGTTTTGTACAGAAGCCTTTTATCAGGAGCACCCGCATTTTTGGCAAGAGTTGGCACAAGGAAAACAAAGCGCTGGGCAGTTTGAGCGTAAAAATTCAAAAGGGCAGGCGATTTGGCTTGAGGCTACGTATAACCCTATCAGCAATCCTGATGGCCAAGTTTATAAAGTCATCAAGTTTGCGACAGACATCACTGAAAAAGTTAATAAAAATCAAGCGGTGAGTCAAGCGGCTGAAGTTGCTTTTTCAACGGCTGAAGAAACCTCGCAAATTGCCAAAAAAGGCGCTGAATTGCTATCGACATCGGTTGACATGTCGCATCGTATCGTTGAGGAAGTTAACCAAACCAATCAAATGATTGAGCAGCTCAATGAACAGTCTCGAAGCATTGAAAGTATCGTTTCGACCATTAGAGGCATTGCCGATCAAACGAATTTGCTGGCCCTCAATGCGGCTATTGAAGCGGCCAGAGCAGGAGAACAGGGGCGTGGCTTCGCTGTCGTTGCCGATGAAGTGCGCCAATTAGCGGGACGCACTAGCCAATCGACCCATCAAATTGAACAGGTAGTGGCTGCTAACCAAAGCTTAACCGTATCGGTTACTGAACGCATGGGTGTTGTTAAGGCCAGTGCTGAGTCCAGTAATGAACAGATAGCGGCGGTTTCATCAGTCATTAAAGAAATCGAGACGGGTTCTGAAAATGTTTCTGAAACAGTTTCGGGTTTGATATAACTTATAAAGAATCTGGTAACCTCATTGAATAACGGTAAATTTAAAGAAATAACTTGCAACAAAATGTGTTGTTTGTGATACATGGTCGGCATTCAGTCACATATATAAAGTATAAAAATGCACTTTCGTTGAATAAACATACACAGTGTTGAAAACGCTTTTCTAATATAATTGCTGCAATGAAGAGCAACATCTATCTCAGTGATTATGGAGCTAACCTGTACGCTGGAAGCCATCTGACAGTAATGAGAGGATTCCTTCGTGAGAAAAGCGCTTATAAACAAAGCTTTTCCAAGCAGAGTCTATTTTATTTTAGGTAGTCTATGGCTGGTAGCGGCAGCAGTCGTTGCGGAAGATTTTGAGCAGCCTTTATTGGGGTTATCACAGAGTGCAAACACACAAGCAGATACACTGGACGTATTTGCCATTGATCAAGCTTATCCATGGGCGGTTTCGTTACATACGGGTGATACCGAAGACGGTGTCGATTTTGACTCTCAATTTTGTGTAGGTGCATTGATTGCGAAGCGATGGGTGCTTACGGCGGCCTATTGCGTTGAAGATTTAAGAAGTGAAGATCTTTGGGTCACGGTGGGTGCTCAATTTCTTGATCCAACGTTAAAAAATGAACGCATTAAAGCCGATGCGATTGTCCTTCATCCAAAATATGATGCCCGGTCGAACAGCAACAATATAGCCCTTGTGCGTTTGGCCACAGCAAGCTCAAAAAGACCTATTAAGGTTCTGAGCAAGGCCAGTGCTCACCTAATAGAAGTCGGCAGTAAGGTAACTGTTATCGGTTGGGGTTCGCAGGATGATTCAATAAACCTTGGTCAATTGTACGAAGTGGATGCTTATACGTTTGCCCGCGAGATGTGCAAAACTCTTTATTTCGGTAAAATACAATTTGGTATGGGTTGCCTCAGTTTGCCAATAGCGGACCGCACATGTGGCATTTATGCGGGCGGTCCTGTAGCTGTGCGTCGTGGCGATCAGTTTTATCATTTTGGGGTGGCAACTTGGGGGATGGATTGCTCTAAAACCCCTTACTATGGCGTTTATCTTGAAACAGGTGCTTACGCCGATTGGCTGCAAAGCGCACGTTCAGGACTCGCGATCATCAAAAATTTCAAACCGCGTTTTGTTGGAGCAGAATATCCTTATACCTTCAGCTATCAAGTCACTAATCACTCTGAACAACCTAAATCCATCGATTACTTGAATATTATGAGTTTTGCTTTAATCGATAAAATACACAATCAATGCCAAAGTAAAGTGCTGCAACCTTACGAAGGCTGTAGCATCCGTTTAAGGGTAACGCCAGGGGCAGCGGCCTATTTTGATTCAATCAACGATGTTAAAGGTCTTGAGGAAACCCTGAGCGTTGCGGTGGGATCCTATTTTCCCGAGGTGATTCAAGCTGAACATAGCATCAACACCGTATCCATTGATCGGTTGTCGGTCACAGAACCTTCAATCTATGGTATGCCGCTGTTTACTCACAGTCTAACCTCTTGGCAAGAAGTGGTTAATCAAGGTGTTGAGGCATCAACGCCTGAGCTTCATGCAGGTCAACCTTTGGATGAGTTACCCTCTATGTTGTTAACCTATGTTGAGGGGCCAGGCACACTGCATTTCGATCTCAACATCGCTGAGGGTATCGATTCGGTTCGTCTCTATGATAATGGATTTTTGTTTAGTGAGATGACAGAGGATTTCAGTTTTGGTCAATGGCATTCAGCTATCTACAGAATTTCCGAAGGGACTCATTTGATTCGCTTAGAAGTGCCAAGGTCCAACGACAGCCCCTTGTCTGTTCCCCTGAGTCTAAAGGGATTAAAATTTGTGCCTGAAAAATGACCGTTAAAGAACTGTTGCGCCAGGACTCACTGGCTGAAGTAGACCTGCTCAATTTGATTGGCAAGCCTTGCCTGACGACGTTTTTCTTACCCTTCTTCTAGGTATTTCGGGATTGCCTGGGTTCCCAAATTAGGCACATATTTAGCTCTATGCTAGGACGGTTGATTCGTTGTGGATAGGCGTTAAGTAAATCATTTTGATTGGGAGTGCTTAAGATGAGCCTTTGTTGTAAAGAGCGAACTGTTTTTTTAAATGCACTGATGACGATGGTTATTGCCAGCTCTCCTATTCAGGCTCATGAGCTTGGTTATGGTAAAACCTTCACAGATATTCAAAATCAGCGGATGAGCATCCTACCCAGTCATCCCGAAGTTGATTTTTCGAAGCTACAGCATGAGTTGCAGCGGGTGTTAGAACAGTCAAAAATTCTAAGCACAAGAATTCGTCAATACGATATCCTTCTCGAAACTGGGAAGCGCCAGTTAGAGGAAGGTGAGAATGATCGTGCTTTGTCCAGTTTTGCAGCAGCACAGCGCATGATTCCGGTGCTGCCAGACAGTTATCGGTGGATAGGGGAAGCGTTGTTTAAGCAAGCCCAATATTTTCATGCAGAAAAGTTTGCGCTGCATTTTGTCGCGATTGCGCCATCAGAACAATCGGCTGTAGGTTGGCGTCTTTTGGGTGATATTTATCATAAAAGGCGTGAAGCGGAGTTGATGCTGGCCTGCTATCGGAATTTGTTGCTCAGCCAAGGGCAGCTAAAATTACAACATTGGCTTTCGGTGGCTAGTACACTGCGATCATTTCAGTACTATCAAGACAGTCTCGATAGTCTAAACCGTGGTTTAGCTCAGTATCCTACTAATGCCAAACTCATTAAGTTGAAAATACAAGTACTAAGAGAACAGGGAAATACCGCGTATGCGAACCTAATCGCATGGCATTGGCTATCTTTCGACATAGGCTCATCCGAAGCATGGCGGGAGTTGGCAATGACGCAGCGTGCCAGCGGCGCAATCGAGTTCGAACGTGACAGTTTGAGACAAGCTTTATCACCAGCTCAATCAGCGGTTAGCCAGAATTTCTAACAGGATGAACGGGTTGATAAGTATGCGCTTGCTTAGAATAAAGCGCTGTAGTTTTGTCAATGATACTGTTTCATTATCCTCTAGATGATCTAAAGTAACTGAGTATACGAACAAAGTAAGTGACCTTAATGGTGATATGGCCTGCATTGAGTTAGGAGCATCAATACATGAATACGACTGATCATCAGAGTTCGAATAAGCCGTCGGAAGACGATTTTGAGGGTGATCCACTTGCGTTTAGTCATGATCAACACCATTTGCATGTTCCTGATGATGCCGTTGAATCGGCTACTGAAGAGTGTGCTCAAGCCAAGCTTCACTTGTATGCAGACCAGGAGCACAAAAAGGATGAGTTTGCAAAGCATCACCCAGTGATAACACAGGTCAAAAACAGCATAGAAAAGCTGTGGTCCAAAAAGACATAGATCTAAGTTACTCTGGGTTAGGCCTGATGATCTGGCTGTTTTCAGGCATCAGGGTGGTTGGAGATCATTTAACAAATAGCCTCATGATTTTTTACAAGTTAACTCAAGTACGTGCCAAAACCCTGTTCAATAAGATTAATCCAACAGTCGATTTTGGTGAGGCTTTCTTGGTATTCCATTTCTAAATCTGAATCAAAAACTATGCCGCTGCCACCCCAACAGTGTATACGATTTGACTGTTGAGTAAAGGATCTTATGAGAATATTACTGTCTAATTGGCCGTCACAGGATAGGTAAAATAGACTACCGCAATACAAGCCGCGCGCGCTCGCTTCAACCTCGTCAATGATTTCCATAGCGCGTTTTTTGGGTGCCCCGGTGATAGAGCCTCCAGGAAAAGCATCAAATAATAAATCAATCGGTGTCTTGCTCGCTTCCAGTTTTCCGTTAATGGTACTTACCAGATGATGGACATTCGGGAAGCTTTCTAATGCGAACAGTTCTGAGACTTTGACACTACCCGCAATGCAGTTCTTTGAAATATCGTTTCGTAATAAGTCAACGATCATAAGATTTTCGGCACAATCTTTTTTGGAATGTTTAAGTATTAAGGCATTTTTCCGATCTTCTTCCAGGGTGTTGCCACGCTTGATTGTACCCTTGATCGGCTTTGCTTGAATATCACCTTGTCGGCATTGTATAAAGCGCTCAGGGGAAACGCTGAGCAATGCGATGTCTGTGCCTTGATAGAAGCCCATAAAAGGACTTTTGGCTGTCTGCTGTAAATAAGAAAAAGCGGGTGCCAAAGACCCAGTACACTTAGCGGTAAAGCGTTGTGCTAAGTTGGTTTGGTAGCAATCACCTGAATAAAGATAGTTTTTGATCTGTTGAAAAATACGTTGATAATGTTCAAAGAGAATGTCAGCTTTAAAAGGCGATAGAAGTTCTAATTGAACGGGTTTGGTAGCTGATGGATACTTTGTATGAACGACTATTTTGTTGTTTTGTAGGTCTTTGACCCATGGCATCAGCTTGCTTAGTGTTGCAGCCGATATTAGGTGATGATTAACCATAAGCAATCGCTTGCGCTGTTGATGCAATTCTATGATGGCCCAAGCATAGCATCCGACCTCGGCTAAACTGTGCTCATTAACGGTTGTGTGCCGTGAGGTTACGCCTCTAAGTGATAGCCCAAAGTCATAACTTAAATAACCAAGATAACCGCCAACAAAAGGTAATTGTTTTATGTGTTTGTCATGTTTTACCGAATTAAACATTGCGTGTGACTCAGTGTAGTCAGTGTTGATGCTGTCTTTAAATAGTTGAACTGCGGACTGCACAGAATCACAGGCTGTCAGTACGTGGGTATCTGTGCGTTGGTAGATATACGCAGGCTTTTCGATTTGTTCTGAGGATAATGTCCGTTTGTCTACGAATACTTTGTGAATGACTTCGGGCCAAGCAGAGATTAAGCTGTGTTGAGCATCAGGGTGTTCACTGGCACCGCCAAGCACCACGACGTTCTGTAAAGGCAAAGCCTTCTCGATCATACTGTCCAGAGAAACATCATAAGTAAGAGGTATTAGTTCTATCATAGGCACTTTACATTAGAAGGGTTGTATACTAGCACGGGTTGTAGACGGTGGAATGTCGCATACTAGCATATCAAGAACCGGATGCCATTATACCTCTGGTATGCTGACGTTAGGCGTATTGTTACGGCTACGCAGCGCTCACTTCTTTTAAGGTCCAGTGACTGCCCTTTGAGGGTGCCGCACTTGATACTGAAGATGGCGATGTTCATTTTTTCGCCAACCCCTAGAGTGGTAATAGCGGGGCTTGTAGCAATCGTACGGTGTATCTGTTCGCATTTAAGCACCGTATTCGCCCATTGAGTAGGCCATTCATTTAGAAAGTAAAGGACTGCCGTGATCTAGAGTAAACATGCGGTCGGGAAAAGTGTATTGCCCGAGCCAGGACTATCAGTTAAGTTTTGAGCAATCACGCTTGCCCAGCAACCTTCTGTCACTGACACAAAGCACTGTCTAGGTAAATCGATTAAGGGTGTATAGACATGATAAATCTCCAGGGTCCAATGATGTTTGGTCTTGTAATGTTGGCTGTCTCAGCAAGTGCTGAACATATCCAGACCTTAGACAAGGTGATGGATTTGGAGCAACAAGTAATAAAAGACGCGCAATTGTCGCAGAAGAAAGTTAATCAAATCGTGTCTGAGACTGAAAAGTTGTTTGAAGAGTATAAGCAAGTTAACGAGCAAGTTGCTGGTTTGAAAATGTACAATGCCCAACTGAGAAAAAAGATCGACAATCAGCAACAAAGCCTTAAAAGACTGGCCAGCTCTATGGATCAAGCTGCAACGATGGAAAGGCAAATAACACCACTGATCCAGAAAATGCTTTATTCGCTTGATCGTTTTATTGATCTGGACTTGCCTTTTCATCTACAAGAACGAAAACAGCGTATCAACCACCTCTTTGAAAATCAGACTAAGGTGGGTTTGAGCATTTCTGAACGGTTTAGGCAAGTTTTGGCAGCCTATACAATTGAAATGAAATATGGTCGCACTATGGATACCTATCGTCAGACTATCGATCTTAATGGAAACGAAAAAGAAGTTAATATATTACGAATCGGGCGTATAGCACTTTTATTTCAAACCCAAGACCAGCAAACAATTGGCTTTTGGGATCGAAGTCAAAATGCCTGGCAAGCACTCACGGAGGGTTATTATCAAAGGGCTATTGCACAAGGCATTAGAATAGTAAAAAAACGCCAATCTTTAGATATTTTGACGATACCCATGCAAGCGGCGGAGTCCTTGAAATGAAATTTTTTTGTATAAAAAAACAATTTTTTCTGGTTTGTATCGCCTTTCTGGCTGTAGCGCCTCATTTAAGTTTTTCCGAAAATAAAGCTACAAGTATCAGTAGCGTTGATGAATTGCTCAACAGGGTTAAGGAAGGCAGTATCCAAGATAGAAAACGTCTTCAGCAACGTGAAGCCGCTTTCAAAGCTCATCAAGAAAATCAACGGCAGCTTTTACAAGAGGCAAGACAAGCATTCGTAATTGAGGAGAAACTCAGTGCCGCTTTAGAAGCCCAATTTGAAAAGAACGAGATAGCCCTGACAGCTCAAAAAAAACGTTTGGATGAAAAACTGGGTACCCTCAAGGAGCTTTTTGGTCATATCACAGGCACAGCTAAAGATTTAAAGACGACGTTGCGCACATCATTAACCAGTACTCAATTTCAAGGCCGAGAAGTTTTTTTAGAGACACTGATTGAAAAATTGAATTCTAACATTGAGTTACCCGCTATCGAAGACATTGAACAACTTTGGTTTAAGATGCAGCAAGAAATAGTTGAGGGCGGTAAAGTTGTTCGATTTGATACACAAGTGAGCAAACCTGACGGCTCGCAAATGCAACAGTCTGTGATCAGAGTGGGTACCTATCACTTAGTCTCTAAAGGCAAGTATTTGCAATTTAATAGCGATACAGGATCGGTGTTTGAGCTATCTAAACAACCGAACCGTCAGTACAGAGATTATATTGCTGAGTTAGAGAGCCTTACTGAAGGTTTTAAGCCTCTTGGTGTCGATCCGACAGGGCCTAAAGGTGGCCGTTTACTTAACGCACTGATGGATACACCCAGTTTGGTCGAGCGTTGGCATCAAGGTGGAGTGATTGGCTACATGATCAGTATTACAGGTTTCATCGCCTTGTTGATAGCGGTGTGGCGTTTTGTGTCGCTAATAACATTGGATGTTGGTGTTGCTCGTCAGCGAACGTTGCAGCAGGCGAGAGTAGACAATCCTTTAGGAAGAGTCCTGAAAGTATATGAAGACCATCCTCGAATGGATCCTGAATCTCTAGAATTAAAGCTTGCTGAGGCAATGATTAAAGAACGCCCAGAAATTGAAAAAGGGCTGTCGGTTCTAAAGCTTGTTGCGATGGTTGCACCATTGATGGGTTTGCTTGGGACGGTAACGGGTATGATTACAGCATTCCAGGCAATCACCACTTTTGGAGCGGGGGACCCACAGGCGATGGCAGGCAGTATATCGACTGCCTTGGTAACGACGGCATTGGGTTTACTGGTGGCCATTCCAAGCTTGCTGTTGCACGCTTTACTCAACGCGCGTGCAAAGCGAATACTGCAAATAATTGAGCAACAAAGCGTAGGGATAATCGCAGAGCAAGCCGAAATAGAGGAGCAGACGCATGTTCGCGCTGTATGAGGCATTAGGAACCATTGGGGCTTTTATGGCTTCTGGGAGTTGGGTGTTGACCGCTATATTTGTGCTTACAATGGCAATGTGGTTGTTGATTTTTGAACGCTTAGTTTACTTTAAGGGCCAGCTTAGGAACGAGGCCGAAAAGGCTCAATCGCAGTGGCGTGCTAGGACAGACAAGCAATCTTGGTACGCTCATCAGATTCGTAATGCTTTAATAACTCAGATCCATTTTCAAATTGATATGCCTCTAGCCATCATTAAGACATTGGTGATGTTGTGTCCGTTATTTGGGCTTTTAGGGACGGTGACGGGTATGATAGAGGTGTTTGAGGTGATGTCAATGACAGAAGCTGGTGATGTACAGGCCCTTGCTAAGGGCGTGTCTAAAGCCAGTATACCTGCTATGGCAGGTATGTTGGCAGCCCTGTCGGGTGTTTTAGGTAATACTGCTGTTGTCCATATGGCCAGTAGAGAGAAGGCGTTTATCACAGATTCACTAAGACCGCAATAAAGGTTAGCACTTTGCTGTGATGGTGGTTTAAGTGACCTTGTCGTGTTTCAAGTCCAGTGTACACGGGACTTGGTGCTGTTTTGCGTGAGCTGTTAATACTGAGTTTGAGAAAGAAAATGCGTAGAACGTTGTTATCACAAGCTATGCAAGAAGACGAACAAAATATTGATCTGACGCCCATGTTAGATGTTGTATTTATTCTGTTGATTTTTTTTATAGTAACGGCCTCTTTCATAAAAGAAGCGGGTATTGAGGTTAATAGACCGGAAGCAACGACAGCAGTAAAAAAAAATAATGTGAGTATTTTAATTGCCATTAATCGTAACAATGAAATTTGGGCAGATAGGCGTCGTATAGATATTCGTTCTCTTAGGGCTTTTGTTGAAAGCATGCATGCTGAAAATCCAAAGGCAACGGCGGTAGTTAAAGCCGATGAAGATGCTAAGGTTGCAACCTTAACGGCTGTCATTGATGTGGTAAGAGCAGCAGGTATTTATGACGTGTCCATTGCAACCAATGATAACTAGAGTGTAAGAGTTTAGGCGGTATCGGCGCAAAGCTATAAACGATCTATCGACGCCTTTGGGAAAGATGAAATAGATGAATAAACAGGGTTTATAGATGATAAAGGGGTATTTTATGTGGAGCTGCAATGCGGCCATAACAACCTAGATTAACATTGGAGTTGCTCATATGTTAGTTGCACGTTATTGTGTGTCTGCCGTGTTGGCCTTTGGGGTAGCCTTTGGCCTTTTTTCGTTAATGGCAGCGCTTCTTATAACCGATGATTATCCAGAAGATGAAGAGTTTACTCTGCAATTGACTGATATTGCGATACTTGATTCTTCTGAAAAAAAAGATGTGGCCAAAGATCAAAAACTTAAGAAACCTAAGATAAATAAATCGTCACCAGCCTTGCCTCGACCAGATTTTAGTGACTTTGCACCTGCGATGGATGCTTTAAGCATACCACTGCCTGATATGGGATTAGACAAGCGCATTGGTTTTAGTAATGTATTGGAAATGGATAGTGAATATCTACCTATCTTTAAGGTTACACCTCAATACCCGATTAGAGCATTGCAAAGAGGTTTGGAAGGGTATGTTCTGCTTGAGTTTACAGTAACTGAACAGGGAACGGTGAAAGACCCTCGTGTTATTGAAGCACAGCCCCCCCGGGTTTTTGATAGAGCAGCCATTCACGCAGCGCTAAAATTCAAGTATAAACCAAGGATTATCAAGGGAAAGCCGACAGAAGTTTCTGGTGTTCGAAATAAGATTACCTTTGTTTTAGATCAATAGTGGAAGTAGCTTTAAATGCTTAATAAATCTTTTGCTGGCTTAAAAAGCATCCTTACCAATGTGTGGGTAAAAAAAATATTAAGGCTTTCTATCAGAATGACTAATGATAAATCTGCACTAAAATTGACTTGCAAGTATATCTTGAATGCTGTGATAAGCACTCTATTTTTGCTGTCTTTCGCTGTGCATTTAGTCTGGAGTGACAGTCAGGTACAAAGAACAGCTTTGGTGCTTAGAGCTGCAATACTTCAGAGGCTCAATGAAGTTCAAATGGTACTAGAAAATGAACAATATGCTGAAGGTAAATCCATGCTGGATGACCTTTATAAGGCTAGAGAAGAGTATCGGTTGAATCCGCTGGAGCTGGCCTATGTTTACCATTTTTATGGGACTTATTTCTATTGTATAAATGATTACAAAAAATCCATTGAGTTCTATAAAAAGATTTTGGCTATTAAAGAAGTAACAAATTCAATGAAGGCTCAAGCCTTGTATGCACTCGGACAGCTAGCGTTTTCTCTAGAAAATTATGGAGAATCATTGGAGTACCTGCTTTCATGGAATTCGATTATTAAAAGCCCCTCTGCTGAGGCTTATATGATGGTTGCCCAAGTGTATTATCAAATTAAAAACTACAGAGAGGCTCTTGATTTTGTAGAGAAGAGTATTGCTCTTTATAGTGCAGCCAAGAAGCAGCCTAAAGAAAACTGGTTGCAGCTTCAAGCTGCGTTATATTTTGAAGAAGGTGATATATTAAAAACAATTAAAGTATATAAAAAGCTACTGGCTTTTCACCCTAAAAAAAAATATTATCTTCAGTTATCTAAAATGTATGGAGAAAGTGAGCAGTTTTCTAAGCAGTTATCGATCATGCAGGCAGCTTACAGAATCGGGGTTTTGAATGCAGAGTCAGAATTACTTGATTATGTTTATAGGATGCTTGCTCAAGACTTGCCCTACCAAGCTGCTGAAGTACTCAAAGAAAGCATGAGTGCTGGTTTAATTGAATCAAGCCAGAAGAATCTAACCCTTTTGGGTAATGCTTATTACCAAGCGCATGAGTTTAAAAAAGCTACATCCTATTTGAAGGAAGCAGCATCTCTCTCTGAAGAGGGTGATATATGGATGATGCTTGCAGTCAATTTTTTACATCTAGAGCAGTTTGATGATGCTCGACAAGCAGCACGCTCTGCCTTAACAAAGAAGTCTTTAAAGAACCCAGGAATGACCTATATGGTATTAGGAACTGCGTTGCTCAATCTAAAACAGTTTAAAGAAGCTAAGCAAGCATTTAAAGAAGCCGCGCTCTTTAAAAAAACGCATTCGCAGGCTGCTGAGTGGCTTGATTATGCGCTTACCCAAGAACAGCAGCATAAACAGATGAAGGCTTGGTTGGGGTTATAGGATAGGCACACTGACTTAAGCTTTTGGTATATCAGCGCCTGTTAAGCCTAATCTGCCTTTGGGTGTTGCTCCGTATAAACTTACGACGCCTTTGCTGCGTTTATAGAGCGCTATGAATAAGCTGGCAATACCACTTGTAAGTTAGATTGTTACAGCGTCAATACTTGGATGAAACGCAATGAAACACTAAGATCAAGGTTGCCAAGTGGCTTGGATTGGGAGGTGGTTGACAACCATCAACGTTATTGATTTGGTTGAACCTTTACAAGAGTTGGAATGATGCGCAATGTGTAAGAGTGGAGGGAATTGTTGTAGTCATAAGTGGTCTGCTTAATTCCAATAGGCAAAAGATCTATGCAAGTAGCTTTTACCTGTCTTGGTAGGATTTTTGATATCTGTAGTGTCTCATGCGGCTACAAGCTTTATGGTAAATAGCTTACGTTAATGCTGATCTCTTATACAGTCATAAGCTGACTGTTTCTAACCCAACACAATGCTTGCTTCTAAGCAGGTTGCATCAGTAACAGGAGTTTTTCCCTATTTCTCACTTTCTGGCTCAAAGTTCTATACTTTGGTCTGTCGATTTTTTTACGTTCTTATACCTCTGATTGTGCAAAAGAAAAATATAGAAAAATTTGTAAGTTATCGGATTGTTTATTCTCGTCTATATCTTCATGTCGATGTTGTTAGTTTTATAGTTCGTACAATTCATTAAGATTAACCCCAAGTGTTTATAATGTGCGGTAGGTTGGGGTTTGTTACAGTGAAAACCATGAACACAGAAATTGCTAAACGAATAAAAGACAGAATGCTAGCACAGAGTATGAGAGCGGTAGATGTTGCTCGCAAGACAGGTACGACTAGAGCCACTGTTAGTCAATGGTTGCGTGGGGAAAATGTTCCCCGCTATACCAGCATGGAATTATTAGGAGAAGCACTTGATTGCGATCCCTACTGGCTGGCAACGGGTGAGACTCTGCTAGAAGGTAAGCAACAAGATCGTGTGATCGACAAGAAGGCTGTCTCTGTAAGATTAAAAGGTAGGATGAGAAGCTTTCATTTAACCATTAAGGAATTAGCCAGTTTAACCTACTCCTCGCCAACCACCGTAGGACAGTGGCTAAAAGGGGATAGCATCCCAAATATTGATAAGCTTGAATTGCTGTCAGAAGCGCTACAGTGCACGAAAGAGTGGTTACTGTTTGGCATCGGTGAGGAGCCAGAGAAACCTGAGCAGCATCAACTCAGTGAACCCTACCCTGATCTGTTTGATATTTCCGACAGAATAGAACACCGAATACAGTATTTGGGGTTGCGGCCCATTGATCTTGCTCGAAGTATTAATGTGGGTAAGGCGTCTGTGAGTCAGTGGTTAAACGGCGTCAGTAAACCCAGTGGTAAGTTTATACCGAGTCTTGCCGGTGCATTGAAGTGCAGTACAGAATGGCTGTTGACGGGTAATGGAGAGGTGAGAAACCTAACCTATAGGTCAACAACATCCAATGTGCTGCCTGCTTGGAGCAGCGCTGAAGTAGCAAATGATGAAGTGGTTGTGCCACTTATTACTGATCGCGAGCTGACAAATTCTAGGCAAAAAGGCAAGCTGTCTATTGATGATGTTCTTTCAGGGCGGGTCGAAACGAGGGTATTGCGTTTCCCCAAATCAACCCTAGAGGCCATGTCGGTCGGTCCCTGTAATATCCTCTGTGTGGAGATTGATATGCCGGCTATGCGACCTGTATTTTCACCTGAATCAACCATCGGTATTGACTTAAATAGGAAAGACGTAAAAGATGGCCACCTGTATGTTTTTTGGCATTTCAATACGCTGCGTGCAGCGACCCTGTTTCATCGGCCTGATGGTGGCTTGAGAATAAGGAACTTTAACGAAATCGAATATCCGGAAGAACAAATACGCCAATCTGACCTGATGCACATAGGTATAGTCGGTCAAATATTTTGGCATTCTGTCTTTTACGAGTTTTAACAAATCAAACTTTTCAATTGGTTAGCGTCGCGTCCTTGATCGGCAGATGTTTTGCGCCTTTTTCGTATGTTTATCTGTTTTCGCTAAATTAACCTTGACACGCATAGACTAACTTAAATAAACTTTGATCCACAATTACTTACAAGAGAAGTGGATTCGTTTGGGGTTTTGGCCTGCAAGCTTATTCAAAGTTACGTTTAGGTTGAACAGTCATGGGCGTTAACAAACTCAATACTGATGTGGCAATAAAGATCTATAAAGAAGTGGAAGAAGAGATCTCCAAGACAAAGCGCCTTATAGATAAATATCTATTAAGTGAATACAGCGAAGATTGCTTGGTCAAAATAGAAGATAAGAAGGTAAAGATTCCGGTTAGGGAAGTTGCGGAAATGTTAACCAGACATCTTACAAGACAAAAAATTAAGGCCAAGTACCTGAAACGAATTCTAGATCAGCAACAGGAAATGCAGACTGAATAATAAGGAGTCAGCAATGAACGATTTTAGACCGCAAATCGAAACGGTTAATCAATTGTTCGCACGCGGAAGTGATATCGAGCGGGATTTGGAAAGTATTGAGCTAGCAATGGTAGGCGTAAAGCAGCCTGTTTATCTCTTAATAGAATCAACGTGCAATGCGCCTATAAAATTGGCCATCAAGGATGAGATTCGCGCGGCTATTTTAGCCATTGTTGAAAATGATCTAGAAGAAGAAATGGAAGATATCTGTAAAAAACTAAAACTTTGCGATATTGGGAACGTTTAGTAACGAAACAACTCATAGTCACTAACAGCCATCAGGAACCCGTAGCACTTGGAACGGCAAGGAGCCTAAAATAATGAGTGTATTGAACAAAGAACTAGCCGCCGCCGAATCAGCCCATGATGAAGTCGTCGAGAAAAAGGTAACAGAAGCCGATATTCGAGAGCAAATTCAGGTGCTCAAGAGCGCCTATAATTTAGATACAGTGCTGGCTCCCTTCCGCAGATACGGTGTAACTCAGTTAAAAGAGTTAAGTCGAAAGCAGTTGAGTGAGCTGTATAAGATCCATGATAGAATGATCAATGAAATTGCTCATGAACCCTCTGTCATGGCCCAGAATGCGACTTTGTTGGCAGGTTTTAGTGGTGGCCAACCATGGATTCACCACCGTAATAGCATTGAAGCTGAACAGGAGTTGTCTGACGCAACAGATGACGATACTGCGCTTGAAGACGCTGTCGTTCATGAGCTTGCTGAACGTTGTCTGCGAGGCTCATACAGTCCGGCAGATTTTAAAGGCGAAGTGATGACTATTGAAGGCGTTTCCTTCACAGTAGATGATGGTATGGTTGATTATGTTCAGCATTACCTCGACTATATAAGGAAGGTAACAGACGATTTGTTGGCCGAATCGCGTGCTGCTTCCGCCGCGTGGGAGTCTGAGGATTTTGGAACAACCGACTTTGTTGTTGTTGATGAAGATTTGTTCAGAACCCTTGTTGATTTACGGCATGGCCTTAATATTGTTAGCACCGACGAAAGCTCTCGTTTGATGCTTTACGCGCTTGGTCTGTACCAGGAGATTTCTTTAATGTGTGGCGGTCCCTTCAGGCTTGTCGTCATACAGTCGCGCCGAGAGGGTTTCACTGAGCACAGTTTAATGTAAAAAATCATGAACAAAGTGCGTTGTGCTGACTGTCTTTAAGCCCCTCGACTAAGTTTCAGGGGGTTCCTTAACAAGCCTGCATGGGTTCCTTGTGCGGGGCGTGGGTGTAAAAAGCGCCGACTTGCTCGGCGCGTTTGACCTTTTGGAGGGCGGCCAAGTTTCACGGGTTGCCGCCTCTCAGACGGCGGTGGCTTGCGCCGTCGATTATTCCCCCGAGCTTACTTTTTTTGCCTTTTGATCAGATCATAGGCGGATTGTATTTTTTGGGCCCGTTCTTTAGCAAGTTCTAACATCTTGTCTGTCACCCCTTCCCCTTGCAGCTTATCCGGGTGATGCTTGCTCATTAAACGTCGATAGGCTTTTTTGATATCCGCCATCGGTGTATTCTGGGTAACGCCTAAAGTAGCGTAGGCGGTTTCTAAAGTTTCCTCAGCAGAAGACGAGGCGCTTTGTTGAGAGAAATGATCGTAGGCCCCACCACGATAGCGCGCAATAATCAATTGCAACTGCCAGCGCGACACTCCCAAGCCATAAGCTATTCGCTCTAACAGCGAGCGCTCAGCAGCGGTCATTTCACCGTCTGCCATCGCCATTTGAGTGAGCATTTCCACTAACATCAGGTTAATAGCAGCCGAAACCTTCGTGGATTGACGGAATGCCCTAAGTGCTTGATCAAGATCAAAGTGGGCTGATTTTCCCTCCGAAAAATAACCGATGGCTTCTTGTCGAGCCTGGGATGAAAGACGCATGTGATCCATTAATACTTCGACATGCTGAATTTCGTCTTCTGTCACCCGGCCATCAGATTTAGCCATACGGCCCAATAACGCGAAGGTAACGCGAAACACCACCGCCTGTTGGTCTAGGGTTCCCCCTCTAAAACCACCACCAATCGACTTATCTTCCGCTGTTAACAGGGCCTTATCCAGCAAATGACCTAGGAGCAACCCCCAAAAAAAGCCCATCAGCCCGCCTGTTAACAGGCCTAAAAAACTGCCGATTATTTTACCAACGAACATTCAAACACCTAAGAGAGCCACTTCCCGTCAAATATACCCAATAACCATCAAGCTATAAAGTAACTCTTGGATCATTCTGTAAGCCAATGCGCTGTTAGCAACTGCTTACATCTGCTAAAAGCGACTGTTCCATGGCATCAAACCCCAGAGGTGTACCCATATCCCAGTGAGGCCCAGCGATGATTTCCGCCGAAACTTTTTCTTGATGTACTAGGTCGGTAATAAGGCTCCCTAAACCCATAGGGTGTCCTTGTTCTAAACCTGTAAAAGCTGCGGGCTTGGCAACACAGAAGCCTGCATATTGGTAGGGTTTTGGTCCTGGCGGTGTGATTACTTGGCCATTAAGCAACTGAAAGTCCCCTTTATAATCGGCCTTGCTTGGGGTTAAGCCTAAATGAATGAGTTGCTGAGTGCTTTGAAATGCCTTCAATCTCTCTAGCCATTGGTGTTCATCAAGGTTAAACCAGACGTCCGCGCTGATCACAAAGAAAGGTGTTGTACCCAATAGCTCTAATGCGTTACGAACCGCACCGCCCGTGTCCAGCGCTTGCGGTTCGACGATCAAGGTAACCTCTTGCCCAGGCGCTGCCAGTTTATGAATAAGGGCAAACTGATGAGATAGGTGACAACAATTCACTACAACATGATTGATGTGCATGTGGGCAAGTCGATTCAGCCAGCGTTCCATCATAGATTTTCCCGCCACAGGGATCAGTGGCTTGGGGGTCTTGAGGGTGTGAGGCCGCAGACGTTTCCCTTCACCAGCAGCGAGAATCATGGCTCTTAAGCTCAATAGGCATTACCTCAAGCAGACAAATCCAATGAATCAGAGAACCTAGGGGTTAGTAGCCTCTCTGGTAAAACGGTACCTTGTCAATACCGTGTCTTGGTTAAACGACTCTATGGTTAAATGGCTCTATGGTTAAATGGCTCTGCGGCCGAACAGTCGCAATCGATTGAACCCGTTTTGATAGTTGCTCGTCTTTTAAATGACTGGCCAAACATTTAAACTCGGGGTAATTCTCTGAAACCGACGTGACGTAGTTAAGCACTCTCGGTAACGCTGTTAAATAAACCACTTTTTTATCTCGACACCACAAACGGGTAAAGGTTCCTAACACTTTTAAGTGGCGTTGCAATCCCATCCATTCGTAGGCTTTGTAAAAATCGTCAAAATGCACAAAGGCTGTTTGCAACAGGGTTTCCTGATGATAAAGGTCGTTCAGCAATGCCTTTTCAGAACCAGGTGACCAGCACAGATAGCAATCTCGTAACAGCGAGACCCAATCATAGGTCACAGGTCCCCAAACAGCATCTTGAAAATCCAGTACCTTCAGTCCCTCGGCTGTGACCATAAGGTTGCGTGAATGAAAATCACGGTGTACCAACACCCTGGGTTGATTTAGAGCGCTGTCTATCAACAAATCGTACACAAAGGCCAGTTGTTTTTGTGACAAATCTGGGTTCACCTCTGGCATAAATTTGGGGACGAACCACTGATCAAACAGCGCTAATTCCTGTCTTAGTTTGGGTTCATCATAAATGCCTATAGGATCATCAGGTATCGCTAGTGCCCTCGTCTTGCCAACACCGTGATTCTTCGTTAACTGTTGAATCTGCTTCAGTAAAACAAGTGCTTGGCGATAGAGACCTATGTCGTCGGGGGACATGTTCGGCGCGGTTGAGCGCACCAACGCCTGGTGTGCGCCGATTGATAGGGTTGAAAAAAGATCTCGATTGCCACAATCCTCAAGTAATAGGGCACCTACATCAAGATTAAATGCGATAATCTGGGGGGCGGGGATGCCGAAGGATTGCCACCATTGACTGATCTCAACAAAAGCTTGAGGATTTTCATGCTGGAGCGGTGCATCCATTAGGATTGCCGTTTTAGAGGCCAGCTTAAGCCTAAAATATCGTCTAAAACTGGCGTCGCCGTTGAGCGGCTCAACGCTTATCAGCGGTTCGGCAGCCACGCTTTGAACCCAGCCTAAAAGCGTTATCAGCCGCTGGTCGTTCATTGTGTTTATACTTTTCAACTGGATCATAGGGAACCCCTAGCTGCACTGGCCAGTCACAAAGAATCATCATACAATGCGAGGCGTCTTTGTGAAAACCCGTATGCTAACGTCCACTTGAAGTGAAGCTGGGCATCCATACGTAGCGTGGGACCAGGAATAGCACGCCTTAAACGCTGTTCATTATGAGGTTATACTTTGAGCAAATGGTCGTATTCGAGTGCAGTGATTTTGTTTGTCATTGTGCGTGCAGCAAGCGAAACCCGTACCGACTATTCCTATTTAGACTGGCTTTATCGAAACGAACTGAGCAATGAGCAGCAGTCTGAACTCAAAGCCTTTTGCTCTGGGCAGTATGTATCGATACCAAGCAATACATCTGATTCAGACCACATTTCTACTGAAAAGGGCATCTTTGCTCAGAAGGACGTTTCTCAGCAAAGTCCGCAAGCTCAAGATCGACTTCACGTTCGAGCTGACTATGGCGAGTACATAGAAGGCAGCAGTGCTTCATTTAGAGGCAATGTGTGGATAAGACAAGATCAGCGTCACCTGTTTGGCGATTTTGCTCGGTATCAACTTCAACAAAAAAGTCTTAATTTGACCGGCAATGTGTCTTTTAGGGGGTCAGGTATCGTCGCTAGAGGTGAGCATATTGAGTACAGCAATTCAAGCGGTTACGGCACTGTTTTGGACAGTGAATTTGCACTTCCGAGCAATCATCTTAGGGGCTATGCCGACAGGCTCACCTTAAGCGAATTGGGTCTAGCGGAGCTTAATGGTGCTGAAATTACTTTTTGTGAGCCAGGCCATGATGACTGGTCGATAGTTGCAGCCCAGATGCGCATTAATCAAACCACGGGGCGAGGTGAGGCCTGGCATGCCCGTCTAGAGGTTTATGATGCGCCTGTTTTCTATTTCCCCTACTATCAATTTCCCCTGGATGACCGTCGTATGACCGGCTTTCTAAATCCAGAACTGGGTTTTTCTCCTGCGGAATCGCAGCTGGGCATTCAAGTTGAACACTTTGCCGCACCTCTGTATCTCAATATTGCACCGAACTATGACGATACCCTGACGCCTCATTATTATCAGGGCAGTGGCTGGCTCTTAGAAAACGAATTGAGGTATTTGAATGCATCGGGGCGTGGTGATATTAGGCTGTCTTACCTAGGTCGGGATGAAACTTTAAAAGAAGAGCGTTGGTATCGACAGTGGCAACACAATAGAAGTGATGGCCCTGTTTACTTAAAGTGGGATTATACCGAAGTCAGTGATGATGGCTACGAAAGTGATTTTGGTCTGCCTGAAGTCAGTAACAAGCAACAATTGGATCAAATGATCATAGCCGGCATTTCTATGCCCACATGGAAATCAAGCGTTAAAGCACACAGCTATCAGGTAACGAATCCCTTGTTAGCGCCCGAGAATCATCCCCACCGACGCTTGCCAGAGGTTCAAGCGGCTTTCCAAGACCGTTATTCCGGCTGGCTGTACGGTAGCGAAATGCTGGTTTCTCGTTTTGTCAGGGGTGATCGTGAACGCAGTCAATTACGGGGGTTAAATACTGATAAGGCCTTAGTGGATGCCCTAGACGCTCAGCGTGTGGCGGCTGATGTATTTGTAGGCTATGAGTTGTCCAGAACCTTTGGCTACCTTAACGCTAAAATGACCGCTTCTGGCAGACAGTATTATTTTTCGCAGTACCAAGATCCGCTCAATGCGCTCGACTTTAAACAGGATAATGACTTTGCAACGCTGACCTTCGAAACGGAAATGGGCCTGTACTTTGACCGCTACTTATCTTTTGGCCGTTCCATAAACCAGGGTGATTCAAGCCTTCTGGGCGGGGTTCAGGATAATAGCTATTTGCAAACCTTAGAACCCAAGCTGTATTTGGCTGCCACGACCTTCAGTGATCAGGCGAAAATCCCGCTGTTTGATACTTCACTGGCCGCTGGTTCTTATGCTCAGTTATTTTCGCCGAATGACTATATCGGTTGGGACCGAGTCAGTGACACTCAGAAAATGGCACTGGGTATTTCCTCCAAACTCTACGATGAAGCCAGTGAGCAGATTTTCAGGGCTAGCATCGGTCAAGCTTACTATTTTGATCGAGGAGACGTGCAGTTAGCGCCTGAATACCGTGCAAAGGCCGCTATTGAACAAGCTGAACAGGATAAAAACCAAACGCAGGCACTGGAATCTCAGCAAGGTATTCCCAAGGCGCTAACCTTGGAGGATTTCACTGCAACCCCTATTATTGCGGAGCTTGAGTGGCAAATATCCGATGAATGGCACCTGTTAAATACGTTTGAATACGATCCCGCCATTGAGAAAATACGTCAACGCCGTCGTGAACGTGAAACGAGCGGCATTGCGGCCAATACTGATGCGAATCTGTACAG